>APFE030214923.1:49294-79651 GCA_000404065.3 Pinus taeda
TATATTCCTTGTGTGGAAAAAAGTTTCCTTCTCTTAATCAACATAATATTCTTATTCAACAAAATCCCTTTGAATAAATGGCAACATGTTGTCTTCCATTTCAATGTATTCTAATACATGAGATTATTGGTTCTTATCATTTATTAATGCCTCCATAAATTATTCACTTCCCGCAAATGGAATTTTCTCTTTAATAATATATATGAACATGAAAACAATTTTCTTTGGGTATTTGGGATACTATCATCTTGTGTTCATAATCCTCTTGATTTGCATCAATGTAATCTCTAATATTTGATGATAAAGGTTTTTCATTCTCAATGTATTGTAGAAGAATAAATTCATCACTTATTTCTATATCAATGATTTCCTTCTACATTTCTCATATGGTTTGATTTAAATGATTTCTTTTCGTATCCTCCCTCCTTTTGAGTATCATAAAAAACAATGATATTACTTATATTTGAATGTTGTCTTTTAAAAATACCTCTTATAACACCTCATTATTCAACAGCCTTTGATGTAGAAGGATAAGATAAAATTAAATTTGAGGTTTGTCTTTGGACTCTTCCATAATGATTTCTAGGTCACATTAGTTTTTAACATGTTGAATTCCATCTTAGTTTCTTTCCTCATTTCCTCCTACAAAGTACTAATTTGTGCATATTTTATTGCAAATTTCACTAGTATGACACTAAATTATTGTATCATATAAATATTATAAGTTCATTTGAGATCTATTAGCGAGGATTTGTTTGCAATATTTTCAAAAGTAATATAATAAAATAAAATATTTTTATTGTCTTGTAAATGGATCTAAGTAAATTGCATTAGCAAAATACGATATGCAATAGTTTGAGCATACCATATCCAGGGAATATTTTAAGGATTTTCTATTTTTCCTATATATAGTATTGTAGGCAACTATTTTGGTTTAAAAATTAATACATATAGAATGTATGCGAATATTCAATAAAAAAAGATGTAATTTACTATTGAAATTAGTCCTTTTTTTGCGATTATCTTCCATTTAATCATATATATGTCAAAAATAGGCAAATTTTTAATGAAACTAGTAAATAGTTTTTCAGAAAATTTCCAAAATTAGCCCATTTATGAAATTTTGCCCCTAAAATTTTCCTTAGTAATATCATAAAAATTCTCACATATCATTGAATGAAGTGATATAACTAGTAGGGATAAAAGATACCAATAATTTGTAATACCAATTAATGTTTTTGAAAAAACCATAACCATCAAATCATTCTGTTGAATCAAATGGATATCAAAGAGGGTTAAAAATTGGTCCAAATTTTTCTATGGATTGATGGTTCCATCCCCATTAAAAATCGGTAGTACTCCAAGAGGGAGATTTAGTATTTGTTGTTGCTCTCTAGGAAAAGAAAGTGGATCAATTCATTGTCTTCATCTTGCACTATGCTTAATGTATTCATTGCATCTATGGTCAATATTTATTTCAATTTCTCTTTCTTCTTAATCACTCATTGTTCTTTCATGAATATATGGTGAAGATGTACTTGATATTGTTGATCCCTGATTGGGATTTTGAACTGTAGATTCACTAGGCTCTTATGTTTGTTCAATTATTTTTCTTCTACTTATTATCATATGTCGTTCAAATATTATAAAAGTGGGAAGATGAGAAAATAAAATTTATTGATGTCATATCTTTCAATTTTCTTAGACCAGTACTTCTTGTTGATACAAATATTGGCATGATGACTCGACACCTTCTCTCGTCATTTTCCCCTTTAGGACTATGTCATATGATTGACTGATGTCAACCTAAGCTGCAAATACCATAATGATGTAGCCTAAGCTAAATATACCCATAGTATGCAAATAAAATTGCATGTCACACTATGTTTATCCCAGGAATTCTCAAAATTCCATACTTAGTAAAACCTTCACTTAGTCAAGATTAAGGCTCCTTAAGTAGGCTCTATGCGGAAATGTTTCATTTGATTATCCAAAGTGTAACCCTTTGATAAATCTTTAAGTGGAACCTTACACAACCCTTCATAATCTTTGGCTAATTCTTAACTTAACCCAAAATACACTAGTCCCACTTATTTCTATTATAATTTCCATATAATAGAAATATTGCATATTCCACACTTAATCCTTACCTTTCTGCCATTCCACGAAACTTTACACATACATCAATACTCTCTTTAGCGCGTTTAATCCTTACCATTGATCTCATTCTTTGATCTGACGGTTATCACGTCACCCGCTCGCCAATTAGTCTTGGTCGATCCCCACTGTTGATCTTTCTCATCTAATCCAATGGCTATCGGATCATCTGCTCACCAACAAGCATGAACAATCTCCATCATTGATCAATCCCGCTCGATCCAACGGTTATCGCACAATCTCAGAATGAGGGCATGTGAGAAAAGTGGGTTTCTCTCTCCATTGGGTGCTACATGTCGATCGCTAAAGATAATCTCGTGAAATTTTGAAAGACAACTTACCACCTTTAGGGCATGTGAGAATATTATTACTCTTTGCAAAACCGCTTCACCCTTCTTCTATCACGTGGGTTTAGTCTCCGCCACTCATCTTCCTAACTTTATGTTGCATGACTTAATCGTATCCATATATCTCCCTTGCTCTCATTCATTGATTTGACCAATCTAACGGTTGTTGTGTGCTGATTCGTTCTTTTGGCTCTTATTATGTAATCGCCCATTCGACTTCTTGCTTGTGTATTTGTCCTGGCCTTACAATCTTCATTTGTTCGGATCTCGATCTCCGCTCGTGACTTTATGCTTCCTTCAATAATTCTTAGGTTTTAGGAAACCTTACAGTTATACCTTCGCTGTGAAGGTTCTCTCAATTATTGTCTATGCGCAACCACGTTACATACTTCTCTGTTACTCCTTCTTTGATTTTGCACACGTGAAACCTATGTTACACATAATTACTCTAGTTCAGACATAATCTATAATTCAATTACTCAACACATCACACAAAATCATAATCGAGTTATCTATATTAAAAGACAAACATTTACATAGTGAATTCCTTCTTGACCTAATCTTCTATATCAATGGCCTTTCCTCTCCTTCCCCGTAGGATTAACTGACTAACTGACTACTGACTGACTGACTTTGCTATCTCTTTACTATGCATTTTAGGCTTACATTTATACAAAAGGTTCTGTTTAACCAATTCTTGTTCAAATCCTTAATTTGCTGAACTAAATCCTAAATATCCTCTAAGTCCACTTTTAACTCCAGTAATCCCTAAGAATCTTCTATATTTCCGTGAATCATGACACCACGTCCTAATCTAAGACTTACAATTGATTTCAAACTCTCTCATCATCACTCATCATCACTCATGTTCTCCTATATTCAAGAGCATTTACAAATATCCTCACAATATGTAATTATTTCCTACTTTAACCACTCAAAACATTAATAATTACATACATAGGAATCCAACTTCGTTGAAAACACAAGACCCCCTAAGTTAACTAGAATAAAACGAAATTGCTGAGTTGTATGCTCCTGCATCATTGACAGCGAATATTTATTTGATCTTTTAATCATTAGGAATATTGGATAACACTAGATTAGGTAGGGTCGTTTAATGAATTCAAATATTTTCTTCTTTCTGGGACCAAATGATTAACCTCCTTCGTATGGTCACCAAAAATTTTGACCTCTACGATTGTCAAAAGCCTTGGAGGCAACATTACAAGGAAATTCTCCTTCTTTTTTTGAGAGGTGATACTCTATGTTTAAATTAACAGATAAAAAAATTCCAATCATAGGATTAGGTTTTTTAAGGGAAATGAATATATACAATGGTGACTATAATACAAGACTTAAAAGATCAAAATGAGAAATTTCATAACACATTATTTCTAGCATAGAACTCAATAAAGCACATCATATCATTTGACAAGATGAACTGAAAACAACCATGTTTTATAATAAATTTATTTGGTCATTCACATAAAACTCATAAAGGTTTAGCAAAGAAAGATACTTGAAATATCGTGCTTAAAATTCAAAGTTAGAAATTGCACTATGTGATATCCCCTGATTGAGTGTTTATTTGTAAATTTTTATATGTCATGTTTGCTTGTTGTTTTTAATTTAAGACTAAGTTGGAACTAGTTTATCATTACTATGTCACTAATAAATATTTTCTATAAATTTATTTTGCTAAGTTGTTAATAAAATTCCACAAAAACAATTTTAAAGCTATAGTTGGCTTAAGAGAATCTATGAGATGCAACTTAATGATGGAATTTAATTACCCTTGATGGAATAAGATCTAGGCATCTAATTTAAGGAATATATTGTTAAATTTATGAAAATTTGTTGATCAATAACTTCCCCATAAAGACACGATGTTGTCTTTAGAAGTTGGGGAAGTAGATCTCATTAACGAGCAAGCAACTACCTGCTAGTAGTTACTAACCACCAACAAGTCGGAAAGTGGTAATGCTTATTTTCCCATGCTAGCATAAAAACTCACATAGTGTTAAACTAATGGTAAGAGGTATTGTGACAGAGGAAATGAAAAACATAAAGTTAGCTTGCAGTTTATTGAATCTTGGGTGGACTCTTTTAATAGAAGCAGTCAAGGTTGGGTGAAGACTTGTAACTCTAGTTTTATTTTTAGAATCATCATTTATAAGTCAGTATCTCGAATATCTTGTTCTTTTAATAGTTTTTATTTGTTAAAATGTTTTTATATTTGAAGTATTTTGTAGATAAATTTTTCTGAGTAGGCATGCAAGTAAAAAAGAAGATAACATAATTTATTTCTTTTAACATTAGATATGGTTTAGATATTTTATATATTTAGAATAATGAAATTCTAATATGTATATTTGAATAGAAGAAGTATTTTGGTTACTGTAGACCTACTGTTTGTAGTATTTTGTGAACAACTTTTATTTAGAATACATAGATCGTGATTCAACTTATAATCTAAAGTTTAAGGATATTTAAACAAAGTTTGATGTAATGAAAACAAAGTACAATACTGCTAGAACATGAAAGAGTAGTAATATTCTTTCCTTTATGCATGTGTTTGGTTATGCAAGACTATAACTAGAATATAAATGGAAAAATAAAAAAATGACTTAGAACAGCATAACATGACAGTAAATTATATTAAATAATGTTATTTATGCCAAGGTATTAAAGCTAAGAATTATATATTTATGAGACAACTATATAATGTATGGAGATATGGTTAGGGAAATATTCGATCAACACATATCAAACAAAATTGTATGTAAGGTCGAATATACCTAAAATATTAGAAATGAACAAAGGTTGATCCACAATCATAGGTGAAATAATTTTTAATTAAGAATATTTGGACAATAACATCGTCTAAGTAAATCCTAAGAGGTTAACCAAACTCTCTACAAGAAACCCTTGAATAGGTTAGTCCAGTATGTAAATAAAACAAACAAGAAAGGTAGTTAACCTTAAAATTTAGTACAAAAGGTAAAAAAATTTAATAATGGGTATAGTTAATATTATAACTATTACCAAAATTTTCATTGAGTATATAAGGAAATACCTTTTAAAGAAATATAGAAATTTTCTGAGAGTAGTGCATAAAGAAATAAAGAAATAAATCGTAAAATTCCTGGAAAAACATTTTACTAGATATAACATAAAGGATAGCATTCATTGTGTTTTTATTAAGGAATACATAGATAAATTCCAAAATTGGTCGAAGAAGACCATATTGACTATAATTAATACTATATAATTGAAGGCTTTTTGTTAGGGTCATTCCTTTTACATTTACATGTAAGGCATAGTTGTCTTAAAAGAATATGTAAACTTTTTCCTAGGAAATGTTTTGCAAAGTATTTATGGTAATTAAATTTTAAGAAACATAATCCGCTTTTTTTCTTCTTCAAAAGAGTCAAACATAACCAAAGTAGCAACTATGAGTTTAGGGACACTCTACCTAAAGAGTAGGAGCCAAAAATACGTTAAGTTCTAGAAAGCTCCATAATATAACTACAAAGGTTAAGTTAATGCCATAGTTCTATTATAATTGTGAATGTCCGGGAAATCAAAGGTTAAATAAGGTATGTTAACCAAATAAAGAAATAAATTATGATGGAAGAAACAAGTAAATGTTTTAATGTACACATTACCTAAAAAATTAATTATGCTCGAGAATCCATGTTTCAACTCTACAATGATCACAAATATTCTCTGCAATATATTACCTATATATATATATAGAGTAGAGTTCAACTAAGGTTTTTAGACTTTATGAATGTATATGGTATTCATGTAAAGAGAATCAACTAAATACAATGTTTAAATTATGGTGATAATCTAGATATTTAGGCCAAGGGTCAAAATTGGATAAACAAGCCATAACATGTTAGGTTTTTGATAATTTTATTTATAATTTTATGTGTTGTTTATACTTTTTATTAATGATAATTATTATACTCTAGTAAGCCTAATGATTGATGGTTCCCATCAATAGGTATACTATAAGACGCTTTTGCCATCATCCAGTCTATAAATTCTTCTTTTCTCACATTAGTTGACATATTTTTGGCCACAATGTGTTTAATAGGAAGACTAAAGGATGTTTTTCATGCTTTGTGACCTAAAGTGGTTAATGTGTAAAAAGAGAATTTGTGAGTGCATTTATGATGCAAAGCCATCTTGGAGGCATCTAGAGAAAGTCTTAGAGGATTTTCCCCTGCATTTGCTCTCCTTTGACTCGAAGAGATCCCTAGAATCACTCATCTACAACTCAAGGTCTATGGGAAGCCAATTTACTCAAGTGAATGTGAGAATCTAAGGGAGCTAAATCCACTTTTCTTGAGATTTTGGGGGGAAGCAACCCTCTTTCCAGGTCGATTTCTCCTCAATCATCTTTGTATAAATAAACAATCCTAAGAGATCATTAGGACTCGAATTTTTTAACCAAGGAGGGATACTAAGAGTTAAGTGCCCAAGAATTTCATTTATTTTTTTATTTTTATGATGTATATGAACTCTATTTAATGTTAATGAAAGGCCTATTATTGCTTCACGTCTGAGTTTGTTGTAGAGGAACGAGTCCCCCTTGGGTTAGGGCCCAACCCAGAGGCTTAAGTCCCTCTTTATGTATCTCATTTATGCATTATTTTAGTAGCATTATTTCCCTCCTTATTTGATTAGAATTTTATTTGCTAGAAAAGGCCTAATTACCACCTCTCTTGTAGGAAGTGTGATTGAGGAGTCTACAAAAACAAGACAAAAATATGTGGTTGCTTCCCTTTGCAATTTTCTAGGCTTTAGCTCATTCTATCTTGCATACTTTGTTTCTACAATCTAGGAGTTAAATTCATATTTCTCAATTTTTCATGTATATAGGTTAGATGCATGTTGTAAGGAAAATTAGTTTGTAATAAAATAAGATCCTTCATTATTTGATTTCATAAAATTTGACTGGTCCTTTCTTTCTTAGCTTATTTTGCTGGAATTTGATCATCATTTTGAGTGTAATAAAAGGGATTATTATTGGTCTGCGGGTACTATCAGTGGCTTACACAGTTTCCACACTCATCCTACATTCCCCTTTTCATCATCATCCCATCCCTTGTCATCCCACACTACCCTCAAAATCCATCCACCAAGACCATATTTCTGGGTTATTTGAGGGGCACCGTATGCATTCTCTTTTGTGCAAGATGGGCCTATGATACGTACTAGGCTTAGAAATATCCTCAAATGACCATCATATACCCTTACCTACCCTTCTTCATATTCAAACCACCTTTCCTACCCTTCGTATGATAATGGAATCAATCCTATAGCAAAACGGGGCAATCCTGTAGCATATTGTAGCAATCCTATAATAGTCCCTAAACTTGACTAGGTTTACTCCAAAATCTTGGTTTTTGTCTCTTAGTATTGAATAATTACGCCTACCTATGAATGCACAATTGAGGAGGACCTAATACCATTTTGAACCTGCCTTTTCCTCACTACAAATATAATTCTACAATTATAGTTAGGTGACATATTTCTAAATTGAATGGTAATGATGATTTTATTATGAAATGCATATGAACTCTGCTACTCCAGCCATGTCCCTTTGAACATAGTGATTAAGAGGGTGATTTTCCAATACAAATTATATTAGGCCTATTTCTTTGAATTCATGCTCTTAGGGTTTCAATTACAAAGTGTTGTTCTCACAGAGGATTAGTTTCTTTTCAGAGCAACTTTTCACATTATGTAATTAAACTAATGGTTCATATTCTTGCAAGTATCACACATTATATTCTATAAATAGACAAGTAATTTTCATTCCTATAATTATCATATCCTATACATTCTTGCAACTAGGGTAAAACTTTAAATTTTATGAATAACACTTTCCATTTCTACAAGTAGAGCAATTTCTTTCATTCCTATAGTTAGAGTAGAACTTTCTTTTTCATGCAATTCCCTTCCTTGAGATAGATAAAAGCATTGTCTCTCTATCTCTTAATCTAGTCCATTTCTTGAAGGTGGCATGAGTATATATTGACCTACTGTGCATACAACACTTTCACCTCTTATGTTAGTATGAACTTCAAGTTGATAATTAAAGTTGGTAGCCTTGGGAGTATCAACAACATTGTTGTGACATTGCTGCTCTATTAAGTCCCTATAATACTAGTGTAGCCCCTTATTGTTATTGTTAGTGTATCCTCCATTTTGTTCCTTTTTTGCCATGTAGTCCCCATATCATATTATTGTGCCCCATAAAAGCTCACTATTGTCATTGTTGTTCCCTTACATTATTATTATTATTATGTAAGCTCTTATTATATTGTGACCCCTTAGAATCCTATATATAGAAAGGAGGTATTGTCATTTGTATCAACAAAAAAATGTTCATTTTTCCCCTTGAAGAAGCTAATTTTTAAGTTGTTGATTTATCTTTTATTCTATTTTGTGAGTTGGTTGCATAACATCTGGTATTAGAGATTTTGATTTTAGGGTTTTGTTGCTTCAAGCAAGCCATATTGGTATTTTTTCTCCAACATTTTTTCTAAGAAGCTTCAGAAACTTAAATTTCTACCACATAGAACCAAAATCGTGGATAACTTCATATAAAAAATTTAGAGCTTGGTTCGCTATATTTTCAAAGACATGACTTGAGGAAGTTAGGGTTTTCACAGGCTCTAGAATTCAATCTCAAACAAGTGACCTAGGGAAAATATTCATAACTTTCTCTTCGAGAAATAGATGTGCATTTCGTCAAAATTTACTGAAATTGCACAGACTCTAGTTTCATGTTTATCATTTTCAGGGATGAAGATTGAAACAGTGACATATGGCACTCCATACAAGTTCTCTATACTAAACCCATCTATAATCATGTCATTATGGGAGATAAGGCATAACTATTCCTTGAAGAATCTAATCTCAGCATGAATTATGGGGTTGGAAAGGAGACTTAGATAGTTGCCACAGGACGAGATTTTAGACCTTGGAGATATCAAATTACAGAGCTACAACATATTCAATATCAAGCTCATACAAAGCAAGAAAAATGTGTGTATTGTTTTTTAAAAATTGCATAAGTTGTGTTTGAAAAATTAGTTTGAAGTGATTCAAGGGGCATATTGAAGAATAAATATTATTTTTTGATTCCAATATGACTCAAAGTAAGAAAATGGAAACACCTAGTAAGAAACCAGAAAGCTCTACTATGATGCATGAAGACGAGGAATAAATGCAACATGATATATCAAAATTACGAGACCAAGTGCAACAAATTTCCTTCTCACAAAGAGTAAACAAAAATGAAATGGAAGATAAGAAGGATGGTTTGAATAATGGTTTAAAATCAAACATGGAAGGCTTGAAATATGGATTAAAAGCATATATGTAAGCTTTGAGGGATGGTTTAAAAGTAGACATGGAAGGTTTGAAGGAAGGTTTGACCAAGTTTCTACAAGAAATGTTTCCTAATGGAAAAAAGGTATTAGATGAAACTCATGATGAGAAGAAAATAAATGTTAATAATATTTCATATACTCTAATGTTGGATTTAAGACCCACCATATTCCAAATATACATATGAGGAAGTTTGATGGCAAGGATCTGATAACATGGATACTACAGATGGAGCAATATTTTGATCTCCATAATGTGCAACACGCACAAAAGGTACACATTTCAACTTTTATATTTAGAACCCAATAAGTTTTTATGGTATCGATGTCTTTGTTCTTGTAAAACACTTTTCACTTGGTCAATTTTTATGGAGGAAATGATAATGTTGAGAAATCTAGGGCATTCAAAGTTACAATATTTCTCTACTTGATAATTGCTTGTCATAAAATTTTACTTCTTAGCTTATAATATTTTCTTTGTTATGTTACTATTGTGTTCTCTTCATCATGACAATTACCAACATGCACAATAAAAGGCAAGTGACACAATATGTAGGATTCTTAGTCAAGGCCAAAACCTCTCACCTCTTGAGAGGAATACCTGATCAAAATTCTTCTTCTAGAACTTCAATTGATAAGTACAAAGACCATGACACGGACCTTTGACTCTAGTATCCTCCCAAGTAACTTTTCACTAACATTGATGCTTTTCCTCTTCCCTTTATTTCCTTTCTTCTTGATCTTGAACTTCTCTCCTTGGCTTCTTCTAGAGAAACTCAATATCTATCCTTCACACTAGATTTTCTTGACTTCCTTTCGAGAAACTTGGTCTCTATGCTATCACTGAATTCCTCTAGATAATCTTAGTCTTTAGATCTATAACTCAGTCTCCTAGAAGAATCCTTCCTTCATTTTCCTAGGATAAACTTCTCCTTCATTACCCTAGAAGAAACCTCCTCTTCACTGCCTCAGCAAAATTTCTTCTTCATTGACCTGAAGAAACATCTCTCTTTGGTGGTCTAGAAGAAGCCTTCTTCTCTACCTTAGAATAATGTCTTTCATTTCCCAAGAAGAAACTCTTTCGTTTTCCACTTCTTCTTACGTCTGCTTCCTCTTTTCTTCACACTTTTTCTTCAATAAATTCATGTCGAGTTAGTTACTTCAAATGCAAGCTGAGTGTGCTTATATTTACACCTCATACCACATTCTTTAGGTTGACATGACTGCTGGAGGTTAGGATCACTTCTTCCATAGAGTTCCTTCATCATTGTAGGCTGACTTGAAGAGGATAGATGACAAGTTCTTCGAAGATACTTTACCTAGACAATATTGACCTTTTACAAAGTGTAACATGGCTTCATTACTTTTTATGACTAGATGACATATAAACACTAAATACTCTCTATTGGAGTATTGACTCAAGGAAAAAATCCCTCACTCATAAAATCCATGAAGCAAGTCAATAAAATAATTTTTTTTTTCTTATTTACATCTCATTACATAAAATCATTTTTACATGTCATTATGCAGACCAAACCTAGTTACACTTTTCAACAAATAGCACATTATGAGGATACAAAGAGAAAGACCTTATTTAGCCAATTAATAAATCTCAAACAAAAGCGTTCAATGGCAAAGCACATTGAGGACTTCGAAAAAGTGAATATAAGGGTAAATGATATAAAAGAGGAACATAGGATTGAGGTCTTCATACAGACTTTAAAAGATAACATCCAACATGAGGTTCACCTTTGGGAACCTAATTCATTTGAGAAGGTATTTAGGGTGGCAAGAAACATTGAAAGAAAAATTATGCCAACAAGGAAGTCTACCACTCACAACCATAAAGATGGAAGTGTTGCTTCTCGTAGCCTTCCACAACCTACAAGGTTGACACCACTAAAATTGGAAGAAAAAAGAGAAAAATTGATTTGTTACATTTGTGATAGAAAATACACTAAAGGTCATAAGTGTGATGAGAAGAAATTATTTTACATAGATTGTAAAGAGGAGGAAGAAAAGGAACAAGAAATGTCAAAATATGAGCATATACACTAGGAACCAACCCTAGAGAAAGAAGAAATGAATCTGACCATATCTTGTAATGCATTGGCTGGAATTTCCACTCCTTAAACTCTCAAGATAGAAGGACATATCAAGAAGAAAATGATAATAGTGTTGATTGATTAGCGTAGGACCCATAATTTAATTCATTGCAATACAGCCAAGGAATTGAATTACTTCCTATATCCATCACCAAAGTGTCAAGTGATAGTTGCAAATAGAGAAACTATAAATTGCTCTTGAAAGTTCCATAATATCAAGCTAACCATTGGGGAATATGTATTGAATAGTTGAATTATTTCCATTACAATGGGTGGTGTTGATGTTGTATTACGAGTCCAATGGTTACAATCTTTGGGTACGATAGATTTTATTTTTTCAAGAACTTTTCTTGAATTTCCTTTTGGACGGAAAGGAAGTTGAATCAAGGGGTATCATATGTAAACTAGGAAATATATTCAACTCTAATGGCATGAAAAAGCTTCTAAAGAAAGAACAACTAGGTGTAATTTTACATTTATGATCACTAGAGGTTCAAACATCGAAATCATATATTTCTCCAGATCTCCAAAAAGCCTTGGACAATCATTCCAAGGTATTTTAGACTCCCAAAGGTCTTCCAGCTATTTGTGAGCATGATCATGCTATTCATTTTATTCCAGGATGTATTCCTCCAAACATCAGGCCTTACAGATATCCTTATTTCCAAGAGAGTGAAATTGAACATATGGTTGCAGAAAAGATAGAGGTTGGTATAATTCAACCTAGTCAAAGTTCTTTCTCTGCTCTAATATTATTGGTGCATAATAAGGATAGATAATGGTGCATGTGTCCGGATTATAGGGAGATCAACAAACTCACTATTAAAGATCAATTTCCCATTCTTGTTATTGATGGATTGTTAAACGAATTACATGGACCAATTTACTTCACCAAGTTGGATCTTCATTCACGATATCATAAAACTAGAATGAAGAATGAAGGCATTTATAAAACAACATTTAGAGCTCATGAGGGTCATTATGAAATTTTGGTCATGCCTTTTGGCCTTATGAATGCACCTTCTACATTTCAAGGTTTGATGAATCCCATTTTCAAACCCTTCCTTAGAAAAATTGTGTTATTATTTTTTGATGATATACTAATCTACAACAAGTCTTGGAAGGATCATGTGTAACATGTTGGTAGGGTGATCAAACTATTGGAGGAGAAACAATAACACCAGGTGGAATATCTGGGTCATATTGTATCTCAAGAGGGTGTTAAAGTAGACCCTAACAAAATTAAATCCATTAAGGAATGGAAAATCCCCACAACAATAAAGCATCTTCAAGGACTTATTAGGTTGACAGGGTATTATCTCAAGTTCATAAATAATTATGGGAGAATAGAAGCACCTCTAACAAAATTATTGAATAAAGATGCATTTTATCAAACTCCATAAGCAACTAAGGCCATTAACATCTTAAAGATGAAATGTGCCAAGCATCAATCTTAGCTATGCTAGACTTGACAAAAACATTTATTGTGTAATGTGATGCCTCAAGAAATTTAATTGGTGCTATTTTAATGTAAGAAGGAAGACCCATTGCTTTTGAAAGTTGTCCAATCAAAGGAAAGTATTCACACAAACCTATTTATGAGAAGGAAATGTTGGCAATACAACATGCACTAAAGCAATGGTGACCTTAACTAATAGGAAGACACTTCAAGGTAAAAATAAGTCATGATCGTCTTAAATAATTTTTGGAACAAAGACTATCTATAGAAGAGTAGCAAAAATGGGTCACAAAGATGTTGAGTTATGACTTTTAAATCATCTACAAAAAGGGGAAGCAAAAAATGTTGTTGCAGATGTAGTCTCAATAAAGGATGAGGATGTGAAAGCATTTCTTTGTTCCATTTATATTATCCAACTAGATTGGATAACTAAAGTAAGGGATGAATGGAAGAATGATGAAGAATTGTGGACACTCATTCAAAAGTTACAACAATATCTCAGTGCATTTGATACATTTAGCTAGAAAAATGTTTCATTGTGGTACAACGGTCACTTATATCTTTGTAATAATTTCCAACTCAAACAAAAGATTCTTTTGGAATCGCACACCTCTCCCATAGGAGGGAACTCAACAATTTCAAAAGTTACCACAGGGTCAAGAAGGAATTGTTTTTGGATGGCCTTAAAGATGATATTCAAAAGTTTGTGGTAGAATGTTTGGTTTTTCAACAAAATAAAGTGGAGACAATTAAGACCCCAGGTCTATTACAACATTTAATATTCCAAGTCAATGTTGGGAGGAGGTTCCAATGGATTTTTTATCACAAGTTTACCCAAGTCTGAAGGAAAGAGTGTCATCATGGTGCTAGTTGATAGACATATAATGTATGCACAATTTTGTGCATTATCTCATTCATTTAAATCCATTACAATTGCTACTGCATTTATTGAAATAATTCAAAAGCTACATGGAAAAGCAAAGATTATTGTAATAGATAGAGATCCCATTTTCACTAGAAATTTTTGGATGAAATTATTTCCTTGTCTAGATATTCAATTAGCTCATAGCTCATCTTATCATTGTCAATCTGATGAGAAAATTAAGATAGTGAATTGTTTTTGGAACGATACCTTTGCTGCTTTGTATCTGATAAAAAACCATAATGGGTCAAGTGGTTACCTCTAGTTGAATGGTGGTATAACACTTCCTTCCATACTACAACAAAATTGACCCCATTTATGGAACTTTATGGATATCATCCACCATCCATCACGTCATCTTTAAGAGAAAATTCTAAGGTTCAAGCAATGGAAGATCACTTCGAGCAACAATAACAAGTTCTCCAACTCTTAAATGATAACCTCACTTTGGCACAAGATTGGATGAAACAATAGGTAGATTAGCATCACAGTGAAAGAAGTTTTGATATAGGCAACTGGGTATTTTTATGGCTACAACCATAGAAACAAATATCCCTCAAGCAAGCTAAGAAGGATAATAAATTATCACTAAAGTAATATGGTCCTTACATGGTATTGAAAAAAATTGGTATTATGGCATACAAATTGGATCTTCATGCATCTTCTCAAGTGCACCTAGTTTTCCATGTTCCATGCTTAAAGAAGGTTATAGGTGACAAGCTCCCATTTCAAACAATACTTCCAGAAATTGACGAGGAAGAAAAAATCATATTGGAACCTAAAGCAGTCATGGAAAGAAGAACTTCGAAGCTATGAAATCAATCATTTTCAGAGTACCTCATCAAATGAAAGAACTTATCCACTGAATATTCCACATGGGAGGATGATAATTTTATATAGAAGCATCCATAACTACTCAAGCATTGAGGAAAATACTTTTTTGAAGGAGAGGGTAATGCTAGGTCCCTATAATACTAGTGTAGCCCCTTATTTTTATTGTTATTGTAGACCCCTTATTGTTATTTTTGTGCCCATTTAGTCCCCATATTGTTATTATTGTGCCTCGTTGAAGCCCACTATTGTTATTGTTATGCTCTTACATTATTATTGTTATGTAGGCTCTGATTATATTGTGACCCCTTAGAATCCTATATAGAAATGAGGTCTTTTCATTTGGATCATCTAAGAATTGTTCATTTATGTAATGTAGAGGAGGTTCCCCCTCAAACAGGATAATTTTCAAGTCATTGATCTATTTTTTCTTCATTTTGTGATATGGTTACATAACAAGCTCATCATTTTTTGGCATCATTGTAGGGGAACTGTCCAGTAAGTGTTATTTCTACTTAGGAGTTACCTTTCTTACTTTTCGTCATCATTTATTCTGAATCAACATTTCTAATTTGAAAAAGGTTCAAGAAAAAGAAGAAAACATAGAAAAAAAAGAAAGAAAAAAACTAGTTCTTTCATGCCTCATAGTAGTGATAATAAAGGGAAATTTATACAAACATCTCCCACCCCTGTAAGAAGTTAACCATCCTTCTTCTTTGGTCATTGTAAAATTCCCTCTCTAACCATAGGGGAGTTCGAAAATCCTTTAGGTGAGAAACCTGAATTTTTTTTAGAACCTATAGGAGAGGAAGAGCCCATATCACCTATCCAAAACAGGTTAAAAACAAGTAGAATGAGTTCTCTCTCCATCTAAGAAACCAATGGGGAGGCCAGGATGAAAAATAACATCCCCACTTTCCTTCCACACTTCCATGGCTTAGCCTCTGAGGACCCTGACACATTTATGTTTGATTTTTATGTAGTTTGTAGGGCCTATGAATATAACTTTGATGAATAGAAGCTCAATTTGTTTCCATCCACCTTGAAGGATGCAACCTTGTGATGGTTTATGAGTCTACGTGAAGGCATCATCATTAACTAGGCACAAATGAAACAAGCCTTTAATGAGAAGTACAAGGATTATTGTAGTTCTAAGGAGACAAAAGAAGAAATATTTACGATGACCCTAGGGCCAAATGAGTCTTTGGAAGACTTTAAGGAAAGCTTCCATCTCAATTATAAGAGGGATAACTATACCCTTGATCCTGAATCACTTAAAGTAGTACTTCTCTAAGGATTTATGGAAAATGTAATGGCGACCCTTGATATGCTGTCTGGAGGAGATATTTACCAACTGACCTATGATGACTTCAAGAAGTTATTTGAGAACCATTCGAGGGCTGCTAGGAAAAGGGGAAGGTCAAGTCAAGCCCTGGTTAAATATTCTCTCTCCACCTCAACCATTAAAAATGAGATAGGGAGTATGTCAATATATTTCGAGAGTGAAATGTTGCATACCTTTACCTTATAGATGGAAAATATGCAAATTAAAAGAAGCAAGAGAAAGAAGAAAGGGCATTAGCTATACTTTATCCCTAGATGAACTAAGAGGTATCCCTAGATGCGCTAAGAGGCATACAAGAAATGTGTTCCCCTTGAACAACATAAAGGTTTGCTCTATCCGTTACCAAAAACATGCAACAGATAAATGTCCCTCTCTTCTAGGTCTAAATTTTGTATACCAAGGAGCATAAAATGACTTGGAAAAACCTTGTTTCATCAAATAGAGGAGGCCCCAAGGCCCTCAACCTTATCAATAGGGCATGTCAAGTGTACAATATCCTTCTTAAAATTCAAATCAAAATTAACCTTTCCAACCTTGGTACCCTCCAACTCATCCATCTTGGTCCATGTTGTCTCCTTGGCTGTATGCTCCTCAGTCTCCTCTTCATCTTGTCGACCTACCATTCTAGCCATATCAATTTCAGCCTCCTCAATGGAGAAACCATTCACAAAGATGAAGGCCTCAAACAACCCAACCTCTTGCCTTAATGCCTCCTCCTCAACCTCAACCACGCCTACCCAAAAACATCTCTCCTAAGTAACCTCAACTTCCTACCCAACACAATCTGAACACAAACAATAAGCAGACAAAAAAGGTTTATAGTGGGGAAACATCCTAACCTGCTTATGTTGTGGAGATCCAAGAGATCAACCTTCGATATGAAGGTATTCCTGGATGCTCACTCACTATCTCCATTTGAAGATCTTGAAGAAGAGAAGGAATATGGTACCCTTCAAGCAAATGTGCATCCCTATCCTAAAAGGTTAGTCCAACCTAAATAATGCACCCATGAAGAGGTTGAACTTCAGGGAGAATTGAAGAAATTTTGTGTTAAAATACCCCTTTTCTAGGCCATCAAATATGTCCCCATTTACAAAAATACTATCAAGGAAAAATGTTTCAAAAGGCCTGTGAGAATAAGAAGAGATTTCTCCATTATCAATTTTGTTGGGCAACTATTTGATCTAATTCTTGGGAGGGTGATCTCCCGAAAGTACTTGGATGTTAGTAGCCTAGTAGTGGATGTGAACATTAATAGCATTTTTGTCCCTAACACCTTGATTGACCTTTCGTATGGAATAAATGTTGTGACCAATGAAACCACGCTAAAGCTCAACCTCTGAGGGGCCTTGAGAAAGACCACTAAAGTGGTGTAGCTTGCAAATAGATCCATAGTATCCCACGAATGAGTAACTGAGGATGTGATGGTATCTATCAACTCCTTAAATTATCGCACATATTTCCTTGTCTTCCAACCCAAAACCAAGTTTAATGGTTACCCTCTCATCCTAGGGAGACCTTGGCTAGCCACTACTAATGCCTACATTAGTTACAGGGTTAGGAATGTGACCATCAAGAATGGGCATCTCTCAAAGCTACTCATACTATATCCCCCTGATGAAGCTTATATTGAGAATGAATTACCCTTTTGGATAGAGGAAGAGGAAGAAGAATATTTTTATCAGACATATCTCTACCTAGTATGTACACTAGATACTATTATATGAGTTAGGTAGCTTGATGAAGATGACCTTATTGACCATCTCGTACATAATCAACCTCCCACTTCCATGCCAATTGATAAAATGGTTGAAGGATACTTAGTATAAGTTGAGGGAAATCCATGGACTAATTTTTTTCTCTGTTGATCCTAAATTAAATCATGCCAAGGTTGTGTAAATCATTCCATCCATAATGCTAAAAATCAACCCCCACTCTCATCAAAGAAAGAAGAGAAATTATGTACTGTGTTGAGGCAATGTCTTGATGCTTTTTCTTGGGACTACAAGGAAATGAATGGTGTCCATACCTCAGTTTTACTCATCATAGATACATAAAGGAAGGATGTAAAACTATGCACCAACCCTATAGGAGGATGAATCCTGCCCTTAAGGACATTGTAAAAGAATAACTACAAAATTTGTTGGATACAAGGTTCATATACCCCATTTCAGATAGTGAGTGGGTGTCCCATCTTGTCATAGTCCCAAAAAATATTGGGAAGTGGAGGATTTGTGTTTATTATAGAGAACTTAAAAAGGCTACAAAGAAGGACAATTTCCCTCTACCTTTCATTGACCAAGTGCTAAATGGCCTTGTAGGGAAGATATCATTTTCCTTCCTAGATGGATTTAGTTCATATAACTAGATACATATTAGCCCTGAGGACCAAGAAAATACCACATGCACATGTTCTTCGGAAACCATTTCCTATAGAGTCCTTCCATTTAGTTTGTGCAATTCCCTTGCTACCTTCTAGAGGGTAGTTTTGAGTATCTTTGCTGACCTTTTTCATGACACTGTTGAGATATACTTGAAAGATTTCACCCCTTATGGTTGTGACTTCCAGGAAGCTATTTCTAATCTATGTAATGTCTTAAATAAATGCATTGAGATGAATCTTTCATTAAGTCCCAAAAAATGTGAGTTTTTAATGAATGCAAGGACTATCTTAGGCCATTCCATATCCAAGGAAGGGATATAGGTTGACCCCAACAAAGTTTCCATCATTAAAAGGGTCCCTACTCCTAAAAAGCAAATGGATGTCAGAAGCTTCCTTGGATTGACTAGGTATTATAGAAGGTTCATTAAGGACTTTAGTAAATAGGCTTCACCCCTATTGAGATTTATGGCTAAAGATTCATACTTTTGGTGTACAAACAAGTTACAAGAGGCATTTGAAAAGTTGAAAGAAAATTTGACCACTACATCCATCCTTGAGGTCCCAATTGGGCATTACCTTTCCACATCCACACACATGCATCATATAAAATTATAGGAGTATCCTTAGGACAAGTGGAAGGAAAATTTCCTTATGCAATAGATTTCATCAATAATAATGTTTCTAATAGGCATTAAAAAGAAGCTCTTATATGTGGTGCATTCTTCGAATAATTTTACGAACTATATCACTGGATATCAAGTCTTTGTTCGTATTGATCATGAAGTTGTTAAATACATATTGAATAAACCTAATATGAGATTCCCCTACAACCTTAAGTCACCTTGGAGCCATTTGAGAAGTGGGGTATGGATTTTATTAGACCCATTGATCCCCTATCTTGGCAGAAGAGGTATATCATTTTGTGCACCAATTACTTTCTTGAGTGGGATAAAGGAAAGGAAATAAAGGCAACAACCAAGCAAAAATTGGTTGAATTCCTAAGGGAGAACCTATTTTAGAAGTTTGTTTTCTTTAGGTATTTTTTCACTAACCAAGGGATATTTAACCTCAAATTCGATTGAAAACCACATGAAGCAACACCACATCAAGCACACGTAATCCACCTCCTATCACCCTTAGTAAAATGGGAAAATGGAGGTCAGAAATAGAGCATTGGAGAACATCTTAACCAAGGTTGTTAGCTGTAGTAGAAGGGATTGGCCAGATTAACTTATAGAAGCCACTTGGGACTACAATACAACCTAGAAGACCACCACTGGATTTAACCCATTTGAATTTGTTTATGGAATGAAAGCCATGTTGTCCATTGAGTTTGAATATAATAGGTTGAGGATGGAACCACAGTTGGACTTAGACCTCACTACAACACAACAAGAAAGTTTTCTCCAACTCAATGGCTTGGATGAGGTTATACTACAAGCTCTCAAGCACATAGAGGTAGTCCAACTGTAGAGGAAGTTTTGGCATGACAAACAGATTAGGGAGAGAGCCTCTGAAGAGGGTGAGTGGAACCTTCTATATGATTCAAGGTTCAATGATTTCAAAGGGAAATTGATGACAAGGTGGTTAGGACCCTATCAAGTGGAAAAATGTTATGGGAATGGATTTGTCTAACTAATAACAACTGATGAGGACAAATCCTTGTTGCTTAATGGTTACTGGTTAAAGTTATATAGAAGGCCTTTGTCAAAAAAGGAATTTAGTAGTTCAATAAGAAAGGAGTTGAATGTAATTGGGGGTCTCACAACACTTTGTTCATCCAGCCTCTAATCAACAAAAGAGGGCAGAAAAAAGAGAAGAAAAAGGAAAAATAAAAAGGAAAATAAAGGTCTAGGTGAAAACCTCTAGAGGCATCTAAAGCCAACTCTAGGGTGAAACTCCATTAGGCAGCCCAAAGCAGCAGAAAAAAAAAAGAAAAAAAAAAAAATAAATAAAATAAATAAATAAATAAATGAAAAGATCCCTAGTTGAAAAACTCCTTCTAGGCACTTGGGATAAGGCTACATATTGAAAACCTCTTCAGAGGCCTTTTGCATGTCTCAAAGAAACAAAAAACCTTTTGCATGTCTCAAAGAAACAAAAAAAAAAGACATAAAATAATAAAAAAGGAGGGAGGAAGAGCACATAGGTAAAGGAGATCTTACACCAATGCTGCAATATTTTTATTTTGCGGGTTTCTAACCATCGTCAAAGGGACAAAAGTGGATATAAAAGGGGTCCATATGCCATTTCTCCATCTCCCAAAATAGTCTCCTGCATTTCCTCCATCATTCCACGTATTTCCCTACACCCCTCCATCATCAAGCAAACAACTACACTCAATTCTGCCTCAATGTTATAGTGCTACAAGATTGACCAAAATTGCTAGAGGATTGAGATCATCCTAGTGAAAAGGGTCAAAACTCATGTTTTTATTGGGAAAATGATAGGAAAGGCTCACCACACCTCGTTCACCTCTCACCCACACCATTTAACCACCTTCCCTTCCACAAATCCACCTTTGTTCATAAAAGACCCTATTTTCATCCCTTCTTTACAACGTTTCACCACCATCAGAGTTTCCAATCCCTGTCCATATGCTCACCATGAATTATCCAAGTTAGTGAGTGCATTTCATGAAGGTAGTTAAGGTTTTGGAAGGGGTCGTGTGACTTCTACAAGAAAGAAACAAATCATGTAGCAACCTGAAAAAACCGTACATAACCAGAAGCAAAGAACTCTTGTCGCTCCAGAATGAAGATTTGACCATTCTTAAGTATCAATAGGCCATCCTTGAGATTTGAGGAAGCCACACCATTCTTGAGAGGTAGATGCAAGGTCACTACCCCACTCCAATAGCAGCATATCGAACTTTGGAAACACCTGCATAAAAAAGACTTCATTAATCAAACAGTTATCAGAGAATACCAGTGAAATTTTTTGTTCAAATGAGGATCAATGGATGAAATAAGAGCATGGAAGCTAACACCTCGAAAGGCCAACATATCGATCATGGGTGGAGCAGTAGCATGCATGCATCTACAACAACTCGACATCATAGGTAGGCTTGGGTATGACACTCCTCACCTCTTCCCTTAAGTGCATATTGGTTCAACAAATGTTTTTAATGAATGAGGAATAAGATTTTATGGGTTGGAGGTGGTCAGTAAACTTTTCCACCCTCGATTAATAAAAGTGCAGTTCACTCACCCTTCCATGCAACATGGAAAAGTTAGAGCGGAAGGGTGATAATTGTGAGTGGTGGGGCCAATGGGTAAAAAAGAAAATATGTGTAGAGGTCAGCTTAGCAAGTGAACTAATCCCACAAGCACAAAGGGAAATACATGGCAAGGACCGACTTCAATTGTACCAAAGAATATTCTCAAAACCGTTAGAGAGGCCCACTAATACATCAAAGATTCAACCAGCTTATGACCAGGGCTTCCCTAGGATGCTACATAAGAGCTACATATTCAATTTTCATGTGCTACATGATAGGGAACATAATTTCTATAATAAAGAACATAGTTGCTATATGATGAAGAAAAATTTTTACAGGAATGGGCAACAACACCTGAAAAGGAGGGAGAAGGGTCACAAGGACTCCAAGAGCCTGATCCATAGCCTAATATTGGGTCTTATTACAATTTTATTTAATTGGGAATAATCATACCTACATAGTTTTCAATTCACCTCTTGTTTGAATTAGAAAAAGAGAAAGACAAAACTCATTGGTGGATGAAAATTGCAAAATCCAAGAAAGTAGAGGATGTGGGGCTCATGGAGGAAAATATGCAACAAATAGGTAAGGAGCAACTACAGTTAGAGAACAATGGGCTAAGAGAGAAACTATAGGAAAAGGAAGCACAACTTGCCATGATGGTAAGCTTGTCCATTGAGGCAATCCAATGCAGGAAACCATCCAAATCATATGCCATTTTCCTCAAAGAATAATGGATGAAATTTAAAACCAGAACATTGGCACAATGTGACTCTCTACCATTTCAGGATTATATGAGGTTCATTGACTTCTTCCAACAGGTGAGCATCAAAGATAGGTCCAAATTCATTGAATTCTATATGCACAACATGAGCCTCACAGACATGAACTTTTGGGACCCCATTTCAAGATTGGGGGATGCACAACTAATGGCACTGGCTTGTTGGATGACCCAAGAAGAAACAAGGGTTGAGGAAATAAAGAGGGTTATGGCAAAAGAAGCAAGTAGGCCCCTATACATCATAGCAAAGTTAATAAGCCACATTGCTATCGTAAGTAACCATAACATTATCTTTGTAGATCCCAAATTAGCCCCTTGCTACCTGGAAACATAAGAAAAAGCCATCCTCCATTTCGAAGATACCTTTAGGTTATTGGTGACTAAGAGTTTGTAGGCTTGCCAAAGAATATGGAATCCTCTTCCCCACAGTCTATAAACTAGGGAATATCACTCCCACGAAAGGTTGAGAAATTCCCTAGAAGGGACCCCATTATACAAAAACATTATTCAAAGGTTGGATATCAATTGGATAAGGCTAAAACTCCCTTTTTATTGGGCCTACAAGAAAGAAGAAATATAGTAGAGGAACAAAGGGAGTGAGCCATAATGTGTTTAATAGGGAGATTAAAGGATGCTTATCATGCTTCGTCATCTAATGTGGTCAATGTGTGGGAAAAGAATATTTTTTTAGTACAATTATGATGAAGAGGCACATTGGAGGCATCTAGAGGAAGTGTAGGAGGATTTTCCCACATATTTATTCTTCTTTGACTTGAAGTGAACCCTAGAATCACTCATCTATAGCTCGAGGTCTATTATCAGTCAATGAACTCAAGTGAATGTGAGGATATAAGGTAGCTAGATCCACATTCCTTGAGATTCTGGAGAGAAGAAGCCCTATTTCCAAGGAGGATACCCCTTAGTCATATTTGTATAAATGAACAAGCCTCGAAGCTCATTAGGACTTGAATTTTTGAAGAAATGGGGGCTACTAAGAGCCAAGTGCTCAAGACTGCTATTTCTATTTTTATATACATGATGTATCTAAGCTTTATTTTATGTTAATGAAAGCTATATTGTTTCTTCACATTTGATTTTGTTACAGAGTGTTGAGCTCCCTTGGTTTAGGGCCCAACCCAAAGGCTCGAGTCCCTCTTTATGTATCTCATTTATGCATTATTTTAGTAGCATCATTTCCTTCCTTGTTTGAGTAGAAGTTTATTTTCCAAAAAAATTGTGGTTGCAGGCTTGATTACCACCTCTCTTGTGGGAAGTGTGGTGGAGAAGTCTACAACAACAAGCCAAAAATATGTGGTTGCTTTCCTTTGCAATTTTCTAGGATTTAGCTCATTGTCTCTTACATACTCTATTTTTGCAATATATGAGTTAAAATCATCTTTCTCAAGTTTTCATATATCTAGGTTAGATGCATGTTGTAAGTTGAATTAGCTTGTAATAAATAATATCCTTCTTTGTTTGATTTCATAAAATTTGACTCATCCAGTCTTTCTTAGCTTATTTTGCAGCAATTTAATCATCATCTTGGGTGCAGGAAAAGGGATTGTTTTTGGTCTGCAGGTACTATAAATGGATTACAGTGTTGGTACATTCATCCTACATTCCCCTTGTCATCGTCAACCCCTTCCTTGTCATCCCACACTGCCCTCCTAATCCTGTCATTGAGACTATGTTTCTCGGTTGTTTGAGGAGCATTGTGTGCATTTGTTTGTGTGCAAGATGGGCCTATTAGAGGTACTAGGCTTTGAAAAATCCTCACACAACCCTCATATACCCTTACGTACCCTTTCCCACCTTTAAACCCCCTTTTCTTCCCCTAGGATGCTCACAAAATCAATCCTGTAGCAAAACAAGGCAATCTTGTAGCATCATGTAGCATCGTGTAGAAATCTTGTAGCAGTCCCTAAACTTGACCAAGTTTGCTCGAAAATCTTGGCTTTCATCTCTTAGGCTTGAATAATGCCCCCCAGGCTCTGAACCCACGATTGAGGAGGACCCGCGACCACTTTGAACCCGCTTTTTTCTCACTGCAAATACAATTCTGCAAATAGAATTATGTGACAAATTTCTAAATTGAATGGTAGTGATCATTTTATTGTGAAATCGATATGAACTATGTTACTCTAGTCAAGTCCCTTTGAACACAGTGATTAAGAGAGTGATTTACCAATGCATAGTAGATTAGGCGTATTTCTTTCAATTCATGCTCTTAGGGTTTCAATTAATAAGTGTTGTTCTAGCATATGTTTAATTTATTTTCAAAGCAACTTTTCACATTTTGTAATTAGACTAATGATTCACATTCTTGCAAGTAGAACAAGGGTAAATAGACAAGTACTTTCAATTCCTACAATTAGCATAGTCTTTAGATTCTTGCAACTAGGGTCAAACTTTACATATGATGAATATCACTTTCCATCTCTATAAGTAGAGCAATTGTTTTCATTCCTACAGTTAGAGTAGAACTTTCTTTTTCATGCAAATCTCTTCCTTGAGCTAGCCAAAAGAGTGGTATTTGTATGTCTTGATCTCGTCACCTTTTAAGTTTGTATGAACCGTGGGTTGATAATTAAAGTTGGTGGCCTTGGGAGTCACAACAATAAGCAAGTTCATCAATGATTAAGAGTATGTGTTTCTTTATCGAATATTACAAGTTATATCGAGAAATAGGTAGAAAATATGTGCACATTTGTATGATCTGAAGATTAAATTAATATTATTATTATTATGTAAATTAATTAATTTAAAATATATATTTATTTTTACATAAAATATAGAATATTTTTACAAATATTAAAATTAAACAAATGTTGAACACTTATTTTTATATGTATAGATAAATATAATAGGCCTAGAGTCTGTTCTAAAACTGTTTCTACTTGGCTAAAAGTTTGTCTTAGTTTGACATAAGGAAATGGGTTAATGATACAAGAGGTAAAGGCATTTTGCATGAGTGAAAGCCTACCCCCTTAGGCACCACCAAGAGGTAAGTCCTTGTGGCATAGTTTAAGTTTGTCTTAGTTTGACATAAGGAAATAGGTTAATGATACAAGAGCTAAAGGCATTTTGCATGAGTGAAAGCCTACACCCTTAGGCACCACCAATATGTAAGTCCTTGTGGCATAGTTTTCCTTGAATAATAGTGATTAGTCCACCACCAACTAGCTAATTTGAGGTAGTATGGTTTGCCTTGAATAACATTGATGAATCCACTACCACCGAGGTAATTCCAAGTCTAAGTGATTTTCCTTAAATAATAATGATGAATCAAATGACGTGGTTTTCTTTGAATAATAATAATGAGTTAACCTACATTCGCAACTAGCAACTAACAATGAATGTCTTCACTACTAATTGACTACTAAATTTTGATAAATCTTCCCAAATATATAAACCAACCGTTTTCAAAAAATTGAATTTACTCCACTTTTCATAACTATATTTCATAACTATATTGACTTAAACTTTTTCGGTAACCAAAAAAAAGTTATGTGTAATATACCTCATTCCGAATTATGTGTAATATACCTCATTCCGGTAAATAAAACTAAGAAACTATCCTACAATGCAATGCATTCATTCATTTTTCAAAAAGCTTTGACCGCTATCCCTATTGGGTGCTTGCTGCATTAGAAAATGGCAATTCCTATTTCCAACCCTATTGAAATATAAATGCGTCTGACATGCAAGGGAAATAAGAGTTGCCTTGCTGCTAACATGCCAAAGTCAACTTTGAGGGAAATATAAATACAAGGCAACTGCTATACCCCTAGCATGTCAGACTGCATTTATATTTCAATAGAATTGGAAATAAGAACCGCCTTAGAAAATCATTGAATGTACCATGATTGACCATAAGAAACAGTTAATGTACTACTCTCTTGTTTATAGGGCTGTAGTATTAGATTTGCTATCATAAATACTTCATGCCCTCGAACCCAACAAGCGGCCCTTTCGTCGAACACCCTCTTGGATGGAACATGATTATTCGGAGTTTGGACAGCACAAATTACGTTGATTCTTTATCAATTGTTATCGTTCGTTGTCCCCACTCGCAAGAAGGTCCAATATTGTAAACCTAAGCCTTAGAAGACTGGAACATATTTTCTGCAACATAGCTACCACCATAAACCTACTTGTCTTTACTCCTTTTTATTTATTTTGTTAACGGTAAATGGAAACCCACTTCAATATATGAAAGTACAAAGGAAGTGTCTAAATGCAAATCCACTTTTGAAATCAAAGTAAACTAGAGTCAATGTGTTAAGATTAAAATCAATGGATATAACTATTATATTTTTTTTAATATATTTTTTATAACCTTTTGTGTGTTTTTTAACATATGTTTCTATAAGTTTGTTTGAAATTAGTATTTTATAAGCTTTGTTTGATTGTGGTTAATAGTAACCCTTTGTGTTTTTTTAACCTATGTTTTTATAAGTTTGTTTGAATTTGGTATGTTATAAGCTTTGTTTGAATTTGGTTAATAGTAAATTGGAGTTGTGAAATCAATTTCACCAAATGAATATTATATAGCCCATTTCTATAAAAAGGGACAAAAAAGACCGAATAAAAAATTTGCATTATTTTTATTACGCCGTAAGGCGTTCCCTCTGAGATAAACTTTCCTCTGGTCTTTGCTGTCATCGTTATCGTCCGTCTGATTTGATGTTAGAGGATTCGAATAATTGCTACCGTTGGATCGAGGTGAAGGTGGAGCGTTATGGCCGTTTTGACTAAAGGCTCAGGGATTCGTTTCCCTCTGCTGCAACTGCCTCGATTCCATCAACTTCTGGTACGTTCCCATTTTCCCCATTGGCTACTGAATCTAATTTCTCTACAGCAGCTTCTTCATTACCCTCAGAATCATCTTCTTTGGCTGGAGGGGCTGCAGCGGATTCGACCTCAGGCTCCAGTTCTTTTACATCCTTGGGTTTTTCTGTCACTTCTGCAGCTTCAACTTCAGGAGTTTCTTCCTTTGCTTCATCAGTTTCTTTGATCAGACTTTCCTCTGCAGCAGGTTGCTCAGCAGCAGTTTCTCCCACTTCCTTGGTTGAAGTTTCTTCAACTCCATTGCCTTTTTCTTCGATGGGCTGATCTGGCACGCTCTTCGCTGCTGAGGCTTCATCCACTTTTTCCACAGTGGGAGTCTCCTTGGCAGCAGAATCCTCATCTGGGACTGATTTTTCTTGAGGTTCCCGCTGCCACCATCACCACTGGCCTTAGCCTTCAGAGACACCTGTTTTTGATATGCCTGCTTCTTATCATGAGAATGCTTAACCTGATACAGCAACCATATGCTCACAGCAACCAGTAAGGCTATCTGAAACGCATGCTTGACCTTGAATCCCTTGGATCTCGGATACCGGTTAGATCCCTGCTTGAACATGATATCAATAGCCCAAATTCTTCAATGCAAAAACCCAACTTGCAGCAGAACAATCCCAATAACCTCAAAATGTCTTCAACGTATCTAGCATATCAAAGCCTAAAATCATTCAATGCAGACACCCAACTTGGAGCAGATCAATCCCAGCAAAATTCCATCAAGACGTATTCGAAGTCTTCATTCTTTGAGAATAAAGAAAAGACAACGGTGGTTCATTCCCAAACTCCCAATAAATCAAAATACTCATTTTGATTGGAGTTTGGAGTTTGTCATTTTAATTGCAATATTTTTAGTAAAGAGATTTCTGGTACATTATCAAGGCCTCTAAAGCATGCTATCGGTGTGCCAATTGTTACTAGATTGACTGTGTAAAAACTGTGTCTATATGTTTGTTACTCCAGCAGCCTTATTGTTTTCTTGCCCCTTCTGCCAAACTGTCAGCGCATACATGCTCGAAATGATATCATCTCTTTACTGCCATATTTTTTGTTCAGTTCCTTGAATACATTTCTTATATATGCATGTAGCATTGTCATCATCCGTCCTTTACATGTGCATTTTTCCTGTATTTTAACTAGCGCTATCTATTTCGAGTCTATGTCCTTGTCAATGTCAATGTTTTGAAGAGATTTCTATATAGATTATATAAAAAAAGCATATCCAACGTCAAATCTTGGACCTCAAGAAAAAAGACTTTCCAAACAAGATTAGTGGGACTTTCCAAACAAGATTAGTGGTATTGATTTATTTAAGAAACACAGTATCCAGAAATAGAAATCGCCATTAACCTTGCATTAAAAGGAGTGCAAAGGAATCCACCAAATATCGATAATATAAAAGCCTACGATAACAAAAGAATTATGTCCACAAAACCACACAGGCACAAAACAGAAGTTGCAAATGAGATACAAAAATTCATCTGTGATAGATTATAAAATAATAATAAAGTTATCACAAAAGGAGCTATACAAAGAAGTCACCTACAGCACATATGTGTTTTGATATCATGCATTGTTAGTTTTTTTTGTTGATAATCCTTTTTCTTTTATATTCCTGTTTTGTTGGAAGGACAATTTTCATGCTTTTTCTTGTTTTTCTGGCAATGCAGATATCAGGCACTCGCTCCCTCTGCTGCAACTGCCTCGATTCCATCAACTTCTGGTACGTTCCCATTTTCCCCATTGGCTACTGAATCTAATTTCTCTACAGCAGCCTCTTCATTACCCTCAGAATCATCAGGACATAGAGGGAAAATGTTCTCTCTTTTGGGGTAGTACATCAGATGGTTCATTAGCATTTTCTGATGATGATCAAGTTTTTGAAGAATGGCTGTGGGACATCTTTTGCACCATTCCCTGCAGGTAATTTCTTGTTTATCTCTTTAAGTATGCTGCTTATCAGTTCTGATTTACTTATTTCAGTGTTTTGTTAAAAAATCTTTAATTGCTATGTAAGTATTACTGTAGCACTTCTTGGGGTGGTTAGCTTTTCAAACTCTCATCTTCTAAATAACCGAGGATGTTGCAACCGAGTTAATATGTTTTGAAAGATTTAGTTTTTCAGAATAAATGTAGTCAGCAAGGTCTCATGGCTACAATTCAATTGATCTTTATTCTATTCCCCTTAGATATCTTGTTTGCACACACGACAATGACCCTAAAACTGTGGGTGTGTGTTTACAATAATGGAGATGTGACACTATCTTTATGTGGAGATTGAGCATGCTATATTTTCCTTCTTTTGTTTTGTCAGGCTACTACTTTTCACCATTGAAAGGCCTTCAGAGCTATGAGCATCCATTTAACAAGATGAAAGCTGTGCCACGTGTTGATAGTACGGGTCAGCTGTGTGGTTCTACATTTGTAGTGGATTCTGCAAAGAAATGAAACATTCCCCATGTAAATAGTGAGACCAACTGGTCTCAGGACATATGAATCTATTCCACCGAAAGTGTGTATTTCTCATAATTATTGAGTTCTTCTAAGCAT
>APFE030214923.1:98379-139453 GCA_000404065.3 Pinus taeda
ATGTTGATGACCCAGTTCATTTTGAAGATGTTGTAAATGAAGATAAATGGATTGAAGCAATGAATGAAGAAATTGGTGCAATTGAAAAGAGTAAAACATGGTAGTTAGTGGACCTCCCTGAAGGAAAAGATGCCATTGGAGCTTAGTGGGTCTATAAGACCAAAAGCAATGTTGAAGGCAAGATTGATAGGCACAAATCAAGACTTGTTGTGAAAGGTTACAAGCAGCAACAAGGCAGAGACTATGATGAAACCTTTGCACCAGTAGCAAGGATGCAAACAGTCAGAACAGTGTTGTCTATTGTAGCACAACACAAATGGAAGATTTATCAGATGGATGTTAAATCTGCATTCCTGAATGGAGTGTTAAAAGAAGAGGTTTATGTTGAACAACCTCCAGGTTATGAAGTTGATAGCCAAGAGCATAAAGTTTGCAAACAGAAGAAGGCTCTTTATGCGCTGAAGCAAGCTCCAAGATCTTGGTACAGCAGAATAGATGCTTATCTGATTGAGAATGGGTTTGATAAGTGTGATGGTGAACCCACACTCTACATAAAGGAGAATGATGATAAGATTATTATTGTTGTTTTATATGTAGTTGATCTAATTTTTACTAGCAATGATGCTTCACTCATTGTTGATTTGAAAGCAGTCATGAAACATGAATTTGAAATGACTGACTTGGGCTTCTTAAGATATTTTCTTGGAATTGAAGTAGACCAAAGTGAAAATGGTGTTTTCATTTCTCAAAATAAATATGTAGAAGCTATGTTGAAGAGATTTAACATGCAGAACAGCAAGGCAGCTGTGACTCCAACTATAGTGGGGTTGAAATTGACTAAAGAAGACAACAGCAAGGATTTTGATCCAAAATTGTACAAGAGCATAGTTGGCAGCCTTATGTACTTGACTGCAACTAGGCCAGACATTATGCATGCTGTAAGTAATCTCCAGATTTATGGAAAGACGAAAGAGACTCATTGGCAGGCAGCCAAGAAGATTCTAAGGTATTGAATGGACGAAGGGGTTTGTATTTAAACTCCTCTTCTGAAAATTTCATGTTGACAGGTTAACTGACATGATTGGCGGAAGTGTTGATGATAGGAAAATCACATCAGGATATGTGTTTCATATGGGATCGGGAGCCATCTCATGGGCTTCCAAGAAGCAACCAGTTGTGTCTTTGTCAATAGCAGAGGCAGAGTATGTGGCAGCAATAGTAGCAGCATGCCAAGCAGTGTGGCTGAGAAGACTTCTTAGAGATTTGTGTCATGAACAAGAAATTGGCACAACCATTTACTGTGACAATAGCTCAGCAATAGCTTTGTCTAAAAACTCTGTTTTTTCATAAAAGAACAAAGCACATAGATACCAAATTTCACTTCATACGTGAATTAGTTAACAATGGTGAAATTGTTTTGCAGCACTGCAGAACAGAGGATCAGCTGGCTGACATCTTGACGAAACCAACAGCAAAGAAAAGTTTTGATCATTTCAGGGAATGCCTGGGTATGCAGCAGTTGAAATTAAGGGGGGGTGTTGGAATTTAATTCCAACTGCAACACAATAAATGCTGAACCGAAATCTGATCTTCAGCAGATATTTCAGATTGTCCGATGCCCCAAAGTCTTCAGATATTTTGCACATTGATGAGCATTAAATGCATAGAATTTAATTCCCCTGCAACCACCAACTTAATTTCTTGAGAAAGGCAATCACCGCTTGCTGTAATCAATACGCAGATAAGCATTAGTAGATATTTTGCTTATTTTATTGTTTAAACTCAGATATTTTTCCTATAAATGTAATGAACAACAGTTCTGTTTTCAGAAGGTGTAAGAGATTTTGAACAACAGTTCTGTTTTTTTACTCTGAGAGAAAGAGAGAAGGTTAGAAGAACATAGTGAGTCTCTTCTGTAAATGCACAGCAGTGCTGAGCCTGCAATTTTCAGAGATAGTGAAAATTGATTTCTGGAACTGAAGTGTTCCTTTCTGTAATCCCTCTGTCACAAGGAAGACAAATTTGTATCAGTTTTGATACTGTTTATGAATACAAGTTTATTGTTTACAAGTTTATTGTTTTTCTTGTTTTCTGTTGCTATTACAGCAAGTGTCAAAAGCACGTTGTTATTACTCTGTAAGTCTATAAGTGACTTGACGCCAATTATTTTAGTTGTTGTTACACCAAGTGTCAATTGTCTCACTGTAAGTCTATAAGTGACTTGAGGTCAATTATTTTAGTTGCTGTTACACCAAGCGTCAAATTCAAAAAGTGACTTGTCGTCAAAAACGCGTTGTCGTTACACCGAATGACTTGACGTCAAAAATCACGTTGCTGCAACACCACGATCAACGTTGCTGCAACACCAAACTGTGTTGCCGCAACACCGTTTCCAGTAAGCAGTTTTCTGTTTTTCTGTGTTAACAAAAACAGAGTGTTATTCCACGTTGCTGCAACACCATTTCCAGAAAACAATTTTTTCAGTTTTCTGTGCAGACACAGAGTAAAAACATAGTATTTTTTTTTCTCTGTCTATTATGAAATTTAGCAGAAATTTCCAACACAATATATAATTGTTGAAATACAAACTATATGTATTTTTTAATAAATTTGCAAAGATGTGCTCATCCAAGTTTACAATTAAAAAACTATTTACAATTTTTACTTGTACGGGAGTGATTCAGTCTCAACACCATAGTTTACAATTAAAAACTATTTACAGTTTTCTTTATTTATTTTCACTTGGGGGGAGTGCTTTGGTTACCATACTGGTTGGATGGAAATTGATTATTCAGAGTTTGGACAGCATAATTTATGTAGTTTCTTTATCAACTGCTATAGTTTGGTGTCCCCACTAGTCACTAAGTCAAATATTGTAAATCTGAATTGCCGTATACTGAAACCCTTTTTCATTTTCAGAGGAAAAAGACACAATATTTTATTAATAAATATATATATATATTATATATAATATATTTCACGTAAAGATTTCTGTAATCTTATTTTTCACAGTATAAGCAAGTATTGACCTTTTATCCTTATAAAAAATACATTTTGCCAATTGTGAAACATGTCAACCTACAATAGCTAAAACTAAAACAATGATTTATCCAAAATATAAAAATGATCCTTACTTCGAAGGAGTCCTAGAGTGGTTTAAAATCCAGCATTTACCAGAATGCTTTGTTCATATGCAGCGAATTGGATCTTACCAGGGTCTTGTGAGATTCCTTTTTTATAGGAGATCTGCAATTTGGTTTTGTTCCTGGTAGGTGTGACCAAAAGTTATGTGGTGGAAGGAGGTAAAGGATTTCTCGCCATCCAATTAGTTAGGATGGGAGGGTGGAAAGGTGTGTAGTCCTTTTTCGAGTCTTTGTGTCGCTATATATCGTTATGTCTTCAAGTTCCAGCCAAATAGCACTAGTCAGGAAGCGGAGACGACAATGAGTTCCGGCCTACTGTTCCACCCTTGTCCCCCTCTTACCAGAAATGAAAGCGTTTGTCCAGTGCCAACATAATTACTACCCCACAACCACATTTCCTGTTCTTGCATGATGCCCCGTCAAAATATCCTACTTGAAAATCTTGTCCACTGTCTCGGAGGATGATCTTTCGAATCAACTTCTGTTTTATTGTTAATCGAGATTCCGAGAAAAGTGCTACTGCGTTGATGACCACTTCCCTTGCAACAACAATTTTTTTGTCGAAGAAGATTAATGCATTCTCACATCTTTGCAACAACAATTTTTTTGTCGAAGAAGATTAATGCATTCTCACATCTCGAGATGGACCTTATGATGAATAAGGGTAAAGAGCAATATGGAGATAGAAAACAGAACAAGTTGGAGAGGCAAAATGTGAGGGTGAAAGGAGGTGATGAATATGTGATGACCATTTCATCCATAACACCGCCCCAAACTCCAACAGAGAAAGGGCAATTGAGTAGGAGGTGATCCACATCTTCCTCCCCATGTTTACATAGGGCAAGCATTATCCAGGGGCCCAAAAGCCCCTTTTAATAAGATTATTCCCTGTGAAGACTACAAACATATGTTCTGCAAAGTCGCTATCACGATAAAACTAGTTGTCTTTACCTTTTTTTCTTATTTTTTCACACTAAATGGAAGCTAATACCACATATGAAAGTACATATGAGATTTTAAATATTAGAAGTAATGCTTCCATGTAATGTGTGAGTTGTCATTATGAGTCTTTAAGTATTATTTTAGAAATAATTATTTCTCCATGTGAGTTCTCTATAAGTCATAAATCCACCTTAGTAAAGTCTTATCATCAAAAAACCAGTAATATAATTCTTATATATATAATTAATTTGTGTGATCAATAAACATAGAGTGGTTTGTATTGTGTTGTATAATCTCTCTGCTCATCTCTCAATTTCTAACATGGTATCACAGCTGCTCTGGTCGGCTCCTTATTTATTATGAGATTTTGTGTCCCTGTGTGTAGTATAGATTTGTTCGTTTTCTTTTTTCTTTAACCAGTGTTTGGGTTCTTCGTGCCGAATTTAGTCACTAAAGCAAGAAAAGAACCTAGAAGAAGTGTATTAGCAAAATCTCGACCAGTCTGGTGTGATTAGGGCTGCGTCTGTTGCACTTTAATCAAGCTTAGGGCCGTTTTAGCCTTCTAACCCTGCAGACTAAGGCATTTATGGTTGTGAGGAGAAGATCCATTGATAGCCACGGATTTGAGGTAGAGGCTGTTGTTCCTGATGGAAACGAGTGAAAAGGTGCTTTCTATGTCGCGGTGAGATCAAAAGGAATGGCAATGAAAATATGCGTTGAGATAGAGGTCGTCTTTTTCTCACCTCCGAAAGGCTGTTGCTTAGAAAATTCAAAAGGTCAGCAACTGCCGATAGCTTCCCGTTCTCCGTGGATAAGCGTTTTTGGTACGTAGCAAATTCATAGTAATGATCTACAGAGCAATGGCATTCTCAGTGTTCGCCTCGATCATGACAATGTAAATTCATGTTTCATTGCATAACTTTCATTGTGAGTGTGGCCCACTAGAAGTTGAGGTTGTGCAAACCACTGTGCAGGAACATGCAAGTAGGGGTTTGGCTTCAAAACTTATGTCACACAAATATTGTTCTAATCAACTTCATTCTTCAGTTGAAAACCTGCTTCGTTGAACAATAGTTCTGGGAATGGAAGCGTGCAACTTCAGACCAGAATGATATGGTTGCATGTCAAGTGAAAGCTCTGAGAACGAGTCGCATAGAACTATCAAAATTCCACAACCGATACTAATTTATTCAAAATGTGATGTCACGTGTACCATATGGGCGAGGCGGGTCCAATAATTGTTTGACGTTGCAAAAAACGAGATGAATAAGAAATTCGTGACCACTATCACAATAGAAAAATGCCCATACGAGGATCATCACATCATGAGTCTATTTTGGGTCAATTTTTATTTTTTTAATTTTTTAAGATTTTTTATGATTAAAATAAAAAGGGGTAGTGGGGAGTGTATGAGGAATGGTATTGGTATTTGTGTTTTTATTGATTGGAAAAAGATTTTGGTGAGTAAAGCATAATTTAGAAATATAAAGAATATGCTAATTATTGAATAGGTTAATGTGTTTCGTAGTGTTTTAGAAGTATTAGTGACAATCAATTTTTAATAAGATTAGGTTGGTGTGATTCATCATGTTTCAAGAGGGTCATTATAAGTTATTTTATAAGGTTTAAGGTCAAGTTGTAGAATTGTCTGTTGAAAATATTATATACCTAGAATGCTATCCTAAATAATTGGTGAAGGCCACGGAGGGTCGTGGATTCACATATGGTGGGAGGGTCGTGGATTCACATATGGTGGCAGTTCCATAGGATGGTTCAGTAAGCTTGGGAGGTTGAGAAATGCCAATTCTACAAAGCACGTCAACAATTGTTTGAAAAAACTATGTTTTAAATGGAGGTCAAGTGATAGCTCAAAACTGTGGTGGTGAAGAAAGCGATGTTTGTGAGATTCCATAGTCCATGTGAGTGTTGATGAAGAGAAATCACATAAAGATTTATATATTGTTGTAATGTGTTTTTCTATATTTTCCATGTAAGCATTAATGGAGGGTGTTGGAAGTAATGCTTCCATGTCATGTGTTAGTTGTCATTGTGAGTCCCTAGGTGTCATTCTAGAAATAGTTATTTCCCTATGTGTGTGAGTTGTCTATGAGTCATAGATCCAACTTCTTTGGATTTTAAAAGCTAGAATTTTTTTATCTAATTCTTATATATGTAACTAATTTATGAGATCAATAAACATAAAGTGATTTGTGTTATGTTGTGCAATCTCTCTACTCATCTCTCAAATTATAATACTAAATGCAAATCCACTTTTGAAATCAAATTAAACTATAGTCATTGTGTTAAGATTAAAATGAATGGATATAAAGGCTATAATTTTTTCTTAATATATTTTTTATAACTTTCGGTTTTTTATATGTTTTTATAAGTTTGTTTGAATTTGGTTAATAGTAAATTAGAGTTTTGAAATCAATTTCACCAAATGAATATTATATAGGCCAATTCTATAAAAAGGACAAATATAAAAGACAGAATAAAAATTTTGCATTATTTGTATTGTTATTGCAACTCACATTGAACTATCACATTGAATTCATTGTGGTCAGAACTTTGGTATAGGTCATTTAAGCTTTAATTTATGAATAGAAGTCAAATGAGTAAATATATGTTGTAGAGTGTAATTATATATATATAGTTGGATTGCATGTGGCTAAACCATTGCAAAGAAGGCGTATCTTGTAATACAAGGTGGCTTTAAAGTTGGTCACATGCAAAGAGAGTAGGGATTTTTTCCATTAAATTAGTTGTTTCAAGGGGTGCATCACAAATAATATTTTATCTCTACAGTATAGATATGAGGGACAAGTCTTCGGGTTGATAAATTGGCGTCTTATGTTACCCTTTTCTTATTGTATCACTATTCGATCTGGTGGCCTTTATTCCTTGAAAGAAGATTTTCATAGAATGAACAAGGAGCAATAATCACAATGCTTAAATTTTTTTAATGAATAATTAAGATATAAGATATAGATGAAGTGGGAAGAGAGGGAATAATATTTTTTGTACTAGATTCATTGATTTTATTGTAGATTATGATTTCTAATCCTATTTGATTGGTTGCACTAGATGCATTGATTTCAATATAGATGTTGATTTCTAATTATATTTGATTGCTTGCACTAGATGCATCAATTTTAGTGTATACGTTGGTTTATAATCCTATTTGATTGCTTGATCTTGATGCATTGATTTTAGTGTAGATGGTGATTTCTAATGTTATTTGATTGCTTGCACTAGATGCATTGATTTCAACGTAGATGTTGATTTCTAATTATATTTGATTGCTTTCATTAGATGCATTAATTTCATTGTAGATGTTGATTTCTAATCTTATGCATGCATTTATTTAAGTATAGATGTTTCTTTCTAATCCTGTCTGATTTCTTGCATTACATGGATTAGATGTTGTTAATCTTGAGGCTGTAAATTATTAAAAATAATTTTCAAGATTAGATCGAGGAGGGAGAGGGTAGAATATTTCTTGCACTATATGAATTGATTTCAATGTAGATGATGATTTCTAATCCTATTTTATTGCTTACACTAGATGCATTGATTTCAGTGTAGATGTTGATTTCTAATTACATTTGATTGCTTGCACTAGATGCATTGATTTTAGTGTAGATGTTGATTTCTAATCCTATTTGATTGCTTACCCTAGATGCATTGTTTTCACTATAGATGTTGATTTCTAATACCATTTGATTGGTTTCACTAGATGCATTGATTTCCATGTAAATGTTGATTTCTAATCTCATTTGATAGTTTGCATTAGGTGCATTGATTTTAGTGTAGATGTTGTTTTCTAATCCTATTTCATTACTTGCATTAGATGCATTAGATGTTGTTAATCTTGAGACTGTAGATTATTAAAAGTATATATTTTCAAGGTATATTTAGTAATATGTAGGAGAACACTATTAAGAATTAATTAGGTATAAAATGGTGTGATACCTAGAATTAAAATGAAATAGATGTGCAAAATCAATCCTCCTGCAAAGTGCAAATTAATCCTTGACAAGATTGTCTCCCTTCTTCACAACTAGCAAATTACTAATAGATAACTACATATATTCAAAATATATTCAAAGCTACTAATAAAAAATTGCATGCAACAATGTATTCAAAATATTTATAAGAGGAAAAAAATATAATTATAAACATTAAAAATAATCAAAATATTCTTGAAAGAAATAAATTATTCAAACAATAGCAAAGAAACAAATTATATCAAGAGTAATATTGATGCAAAAAATTATTAAAACTACTCTTCAAGATATATTTAGTAATACGTAGAGGGGCACTATTAATAATTAATTAGTTGTGAGAAGTTGTGATACCTAAAATTAACTGAAATAGATGTGCAATATGAATCCTCCTGCAAACTATTTACAAGATTGTCTCCCTTCTTCATCACCTTATAATTACTAATAGACATGTAAATATAAAAATATAACACAACAATTATAACATTCACAAACATTACCATCCAAATCCAAATACATAAACACACAAGCCAATCAAAACATCCAATCACAGATGTATAAATCTTTCAAGGTGAGCAACAAAGACTAAATTAAAGAAGAGAATGATATGGTTATGCCATGTAAAGAAAAATTTATGTGAATTTTGAAGTTAATCTCAAACATATACATAATAATGATAATTTAAAAATATGACATTGTTGCCCTCAACTAGAACGAACTTAGATCCATTTAATACCTGATCTGTCATGCACCGAGAGTGATCAAATCCCTTGATGTGAAACATTTCCTCAAGTTCTACAATGCAAGGGATTTGATCCCTCTCGATGCATGATAGATCCAATATTAAATGGATCTAAATTGATTTAGTTTCACTTGTGGGGCAGCATTGAGCTCTGTAGAATAGATTCAGTATTCACATTTTTGTTTATTTATTTTCAATTGTGAACAAGTACTCTTATCACAATAAGCTTGCGAGGGAGTAAGGAGCTCCTCACATTAAGCTAATTCATTTTGCAGAGCTCCTCACTCCCACACAATTGAAAATAAATAAGAGTGAGCCACTTTAAAATCTTTTTATTTAGCTATATCCCTGGTAGCCTTCATGGTAATTTTTTGAATTTGACCTATTCAGATCCCTCGAAACAACAAGTTGGTTGTTGGTTGACCTATCATGGATGCACACTAGTCCAATCTATGGTTTGAACATAATGTGGATTCATGCTGGACTCAACTTGTGATATGAACCTTTAAAACTGGTTTATTACAATATGCTCATTTCATGGGTCCACAAAACATCCAAGGAAATGAATTCCTGTCGCGTTCAAAGGCCAAACACCTGTAAACAACAATCTTCCAAATATTTGTAAAGTTAGTGTAAAATGCAAGTTGTTTGTTAATAAAGTGTAACTATTTACATTTTCTTTATTTTGCAAGAGTTAATTAATTTGCAGAGCTTTTCACTCCTACATAAGTGAAAATAAATAAAGAGAGGATTTTGTTCCTAGATGTTGATCTTCAGGCTCTATGTTTTCTTTTGTGTAAAGAGCCTAGAAACTCATCTTAAGTTGTTTCCATTATCATAGAACGTGTGACTCAACCATTTAGCATCATTTGAGTGTGGCCACAGATATTAGCGTAAACTCATGTTATCATTTCGGTTCATGGCTTTAGTCAAATATGTGAGTTCCTTCTATCAACAATAATATGCTCACAAACTAGAAGTATGTACCTTTTTTAATGGTACCCCAAAACCTCCAAGGAGGACGAAGGTGGGCCAGACAAAAGCCAAGGTTCCAGGCCCACTGGCGGCCTTCTGTGTAATTGGAAACATGAGAAATGTAGAGTAATTTTCTTCTTAGGAGATGTGACCTTATCACCGTGACTCTGTGGCTCTTAAGCTTCGATTGTCCCCATTTGCAAGCCAAATGGAGAGGCTAGTTTGCAACCTTTATACCTAGGTAGTGATGTAACCAATATATCTAATAAGACACTCATTGATTCTACCTCGCCATTCATTTTTTGAGAAGATCAACATCTATAACGAGTGACTTCGTTGGTTAATATCATTGTCAAACCTTTATTGGACAACCAAAAATGTCTGCAAAATCAAATTTGATTCCCTCCTGACATACAACATGACAAAGCATTATTCCAATTGGAGTGGAAAATATATATTTTTTGATGTTAAGAGATAAATCAATTTATCAACAACAATGGAGCATTAGTTTGAGCCACTTCATATGGTCCTTCAAAAAAGTGCACACAATCCATTCATCAAAATAGACTGCCATTGTTTTATAGATACATTCTTGAAAAATATTTAACCACATTTCTTTAGAATATTCTTGGTGCATTGTTTAATCCAAATTTCATATCTTTGTATGTAAAGAAGCAAAATTTGGACACAAAAGTTGTTTTTTCCCAGTCCTTGATTGTTATTGAAACTTGATTGTAGCTAGAGAATCCATCCATAATCGAGTTGCATTCATATCCTACAACCTCATTGTGTTTTAATCAAAGAATGAGGTCAATAATGGATCAGTCACAATTACTTTATTTAACCGTCTAAATTCAATGAAAAATTGTTAACCTTTTTGGGTCATGTCTTCTGGGTTGCATCAACATGGGACATTCCCAATATGATTTTTCTATAAGATAGATGATTAATGCTATAGTGATTCCTTCTATCTCCTTTTGAATTACAAGATTATATTTACGAGCCAACTTATAAGGCGTTTTCTTAATAGGCTTGTCTACATGGATGAGGTCAATTTTCATTTTCCCTCTCTCTATTTAGGTCTTTATATTATTTAATGAAAATATCCAAGTTATTATTTAAGCATATCGATGAATTAACTAGTCTACTTGCAAAACCATTAGTCTCCAATTGAGACCATATTTGCATGACCATCGCTGGAGATATTGACTTCATTGAATTTTGGGTTTCCATCCATCATTCTAGTGCCTTTGCTTCATCCAACTACCAACAATTTTGATCTCCTAAAACATAAGTGGAAACTCTATCTTTTGGTTTGTCTTTCTCTAACTTACCATTGTTTTTACCTTTTCTATGTTTCAGAGTGGTTCTTCTTCCATTTGAAACTTTTCCCTAGAGTTATTATATTTTCCATATAATGTCAAGAAATTGCTTGGTCATGACAAAATACTATGTTATAAATTGGAGTTAAAGGGAATTTGACCTTCATATATCATTTTATATAGGGTCAATTTTTTTTACAATTTCATGAATGCTATGTACTGCTTCTCTTATTTGTTCTTCCTCCTTATACAATTTGAATTCAAAGTCTTTTATGAAGTTGTTCTTTAAATCCTTCAACTCACATGTTTCACCATGTGCCTCTTCAATTTTGGACCATATGTCCAGAATGTCGGCTAACATGGATGGGAACATATTGGGAAAAATGCATTCATCTCTATATCCAAGTCCTTTCCATTCTTCCTCGGAATATTCAATATGCTCAACAAGATCATATATTGGTTTAAATATTGGAATGTCAGCTTTTGTAGACAATTTCATTTTTCCAAATCATTCAAAAAAGTATGTTGTTGTAGTAGGACATGTCTATAATTAGGATGTATTAGCATCCCACCGATGAGATGCTTCCTTAGTAAAAGTCTAGACAAGATTTTACACTTCACCTTAATCCCTCATTAGCTTAGGTACTTCATCAAGATGAGTTGTTGGAAAATTTTGTTCACTAATATATAAAGGAGTACCTGACCCAAATTTTAAATTTGAAGGGACCAGAGTTAGGGTTTGTTTGAGATTTTTTCCATATAGAAGTGGTATTATTTTGTGTGCAAGGTACAATTGACTTCTTCTTAGTGGAATTGCTTCTACCAACCAACATTCTTTAGCCCTGAAATCACAATCTTCTAGCTATTGTTGATACAATTTAGTGTTGAAATTTTGTCCAATGGATAGTTGTGAGCATAGTCATATTTCTCCTTGAATGTTAGGTTCCATGTTATTGTTATATTCATTCATGAATTGGCATAATTTTTTAGCCTCATATTCGTCCCATAATTCGATTGAAGGATTTAGCTCATTGTCTCTTACATACTATGTTTCTATAATACAAGAGTTAAAATCATATTTCTCAAGTTCTCATGTATCTAAGTTAGATGCATGTTGTAACCTGAATTAGTTTGTAATAAAATAAGATCCTTCTTTGTTTGATTTCATAAAATTTGAGTCATTGTGTATTGCTTAGCTTATCTTGCGGCAATTTGATCATAATTTTGAGTGAGAGAAAAGGGATTGTTGTTGGTCTGCAGGTACTATCAATGGATTATAGTGTTGGTACATTCATCCTACATTCCCCTTGTCATCATCAACCCCTTCCTTGTCATCTCACACTGCCCTCCTAATCCTATCATTCAGACTGTGCTTCTCGGTTATTTGAGGAGCATTGTGTGCATTTGTTTGTGTGCAAGATGGGCCTATTAGAGGTACTAGGCTTGGAAAAATCCTCACACAACCCTCATATACCATTTCCTACCCTTTCCCACCTTCAAACCCCCTTTTCTTCCCCTAGGATGCTCATAGAATCAATCCTGTAGCAAAACATGGCAATCGTGTAACATCATGTAGCATCGTCTAGAATTCTTGTAGCAATTGCTAAACTTGACTAGATTTGCTCCAAAAGCTTGGCTTTCATCTCTTAGGCTTGAATAATGGCCCCTAGGCTCTGAATCCATGATTGAGGAGGACTCGCTACCACTTTGAACCTGCTTTTTCCTCACTGCAAATACAATTCTGCAATTAGAATTAGTTGACAAATTTCTAAATTGAATGGTAATGATCATTTTACTATGAAATGCATATGAACTATGTTACTCCAACCAAGTCCCTTTGAACACAGTCATTAAGAGCGTGATTTACCAATGCATAGTAGATTAGGCCTATTTCTTTGAATTCATGCTCTTAGGGTTTCAATTAATAAGTGTTGTTTTCGCATATGATTAATTCATTTTGAAAACAACTTTTCACATTTTATAACTATACTAATGATTCACATTCTCGCAAGTAGCACAAGGGTAAATAGAGAAGTACTTCTTATTCCTACAATTAGCATTGCCTTTACATTCTTGTAACTAGGGTCAAACTTTACATATGATGAATAACACTTTCTATTTCTGCAAGTAGAGCAATTGTTTTCATTCCTACAGTTAAAGTAGAACTTTCTTTTTCATGCAATTCTTCTTTTTCATGCAATTCTCTTCCTTGAGCTAGCCAAAAGAGTGGTATTTGTATGCCTCAATCTCGTCACCTCTTAAGTTTGTACAAACCGTGGGTTGATAATTAAAGTTGGTGGCCTTGGGAGTCACAACAATAAGGTTCATCAATGATTAAGAGTATGTGTTTCTTTATCAAAGATTACAAGTTTAATCCATAGATAGGTAGAAAATATGTGTAGATTTCTATGATCTTAAAATTAAATTATTATTATTATTATTATTATTATGTAAATTAATTATTTAAAAAAATGATTTAATTTTTTTTACATAAAATATAGAATATCAATACAAATATTTAAATTAAACAAATATTGAATACTTATTTGTATAGGTATAGATAAATATAATGGGCCTAGAGTCTGCTCTAAAACTGTTCGGCTAAAAGTTTGTCTTCATTGGACATAAGGAAATAGGTTAATGGTCCAAGAGCTAAAGGCATTTTGCATGAGTGAAAGCCTACCACCTTAGGCACCACCAAAAGATAAATCCAAGTGGCCTAGTTTTCCTTGAATAACAGTGATTAGTCCACCACCAACTAGGTAATTTGAGGTAGCGTAGTTTACCTTGAATAATGATGAGTCCACCACTAGCAAGGTAATTCGAAATCTCAGTGGTTTTACTTGAATAACAATGATGAATGAATGACATGTTTTTCTTTAAATAACAATGATGAATTAACCTACATTCTCAAATAAAAACTAACAATAAATGTCTCCTCTACTGATTTGACTACTAAATTTTGATAAATTTTCCCAAATCACCTTTACTCCACTTTTCTTAACCCTATCGACTTTAACTTTTTCCCTAACCAAAAAGAATTAATTTTGTAATGTAGCTAATTTTTGTAAATAAAACTGAGAAACTATCATACAATACAATGCAATGCGTTCATTCATTTTTCAAAAAGCTTTAACCGCTATTCTTATGGGGTGCTTGCTGCATTCAGAAAATTATTGAATGTGCGATGATTGACCATAAGAAACTGTTAATGTACTACTCTCTCGTTTATAGGGCTGTGGTATTACCTTTGCTATCATAAATACTTCATGCCCTCGAACCGGCGCTTCCGTCGGAATACCCTATTGGATAGAAATTGATTATTCAGAGCTTGGATAGCACATCTTACGTTGATTCTTTATCAATTGTTATTGTTTGGTGTCCCCACTGGTCAGAAGGTCAAATACTGCAACATATGTTCTGCAACGTAGCTACCACCATAAAGCTACTTGTTTTTACTCCCCTTTTTTTTTACAGCAAATGGAAACCTACTTCAATATATGAAAGTACAAAGGAAGCGTCTAAATGCAAATCCACTTTTGAAATCAAACTAAACTAGAGTCACTGTATTAAGGTTAAAATGAATGGATATAACTGTTATATTTTTTTATAACCTTTTGTGTTTTTTTAACCTATGTTTGTTTGAATTTGATATTTTATAAGCTTTGTTTGAATTTCGTTAATAGTGGATTGGAGTTGTGAAATCAACTTCCCCACATGAATATTATATAAGTCATTTTTATAAAAGGAGAAAAGAGAATAAAATTTTTGGTTTTTGTAGTTTTGGAAAGGTAAAATTTTGTGTTATTTAAATTAGTTTTTTGATTGTATATGGATTCAGCATGTTGAGAAACTTCTAAAATAGTTTGATGATATAAATACTACCCATTAAACTTGTGTTTTCAATAATTCCTGCCAAATTTTTAAAAAACTAAACTGAAAAAAAGCAACAAATTACTTCAATGTCACCCACTCTTATTGCAACTATAAATGTAACACCACATCGAATTCATTGCGGTCAGAACTCTAGGAAACCACTCCCAAGAAGGCGTAACATGGAATACAGCCTCGCTTTAAAGCCTGTCACGTGGAAAGAGAGTGGGGATGTATGCCATTAATTAATTGTTTCAAGGGGTGACTGGCAAATAATATATTATCCCTGCAGAAGCACATATGAGGGACAAGTCTCCAGGTTGTATATTGTTGTCTTATGTCTACGTTGCGCTTTTCTTATTGTACTACTGATTGTATTTACTGGCGTTTATTCTATGAAAGAAGATCCGCGTAGAGTCGACCAGGAGTAATAATCATGATGCTGGGGAGTTTTCTCGGCGTTGTTGTATTGTGCTTTTCAAAGAAGGTTTGTATTCACAAATAATTAAAAATACGCGATTGTGAAAACATAATCAATAATATAATTGAGTATAATGAAACAGAAAAATTTTAATGTATGGAAAAAAAATTATATATATATAATATTCGTTAAAATAGAATAAAAATAATATTAATTAAAAATTGATAATTTAGTTAAAAAATGATTTGATAAAAAAATTGGAATTAATTGTTTAAAGATTGTGGGAAGTGCAAAAAAAAACTTAATACAATGAGATTTTTTTGCACAAAATTCAGTGAAATAGAACACATAATTGGAGTGTCTATATAGGTGATTCCCATCCTCATTTTATGAGGATAAAAAAAATTATTATCTTTTCTTTTTATGAAATTTATCTCCACAAAACACATGTTCATGATTTCTCAATTTTTTTTTATAATTAAAAACAAATTTACATTTTTCTTTATTTATTTTCTTTTGTGCTCAATTACAAAGCTCCTTTTCATATCTATGTAGGACCAAGACAATACCACATTCACACATCCTTGGGGAACCTTTCCCTATACAGTCTTTCCATTTGGCTTGTGAATTCCCTTGCTACCTTCTAAAGGGTAGTTTTGAGTATTTTTACTGACATTTTTCATAACACTATTGAGATGTACTTAGATGATCTGAGTTGTTATGGATGTGACTTCCATGAAGCTATTTCTAATCTATGTAAAGTCTTAAATAAATGCATTGAGATGAATATTTCATTAAGTCCCAAAAACTGTGAGTTTTTTATGAATGCAGGGACTGTCTTAGGTCATTCCATATCCAAGGAAGGGATACAGGTTGAACCCAACAAAGTTTCCATCATTAAAAGGGTCCCTACTAAAAATCAAATGAATGTTAGAAGCTTCCTTGGATTGGCTAGGTATTATAGAAGTTTCATTAAGGACTTTAATAAATAGGTTTCACCCCTATCCATATTTTTGGCTAAAGATTCAGACTTTTGGTGGACAGACAAGTGCCAAGAGGCATTTGAAAAGTTAAAAGAAACTTTGACCACTACAACCATCCTTAAGGCCCCAATTGGGTATTACCCTTCCACATCCACACAAATGCATCACATAAAATTGTAGGAGCACCCTTAGGACAAGTGGAAGGAAAATTTCCTTATGCAATATATTTCATCAATAATAATGTTTCTAACAGACACTAAAAAGAAGCTATTAGATGTGGTGCATTCTTTCAATAAGTTTAGGCACTATATCAATGAATATAAAGTCTTTGTTCATACCGATCATGAAATTGTTAAATACTTCATGAATAAACTTGATGTCAATGCTAGAATCATCAAATGGCTATTATTATTATAGGAATTTGATTTAACTATTGTTGACAAGTGAGGAAAAGAGAATGTGGTTGCAAATTTCTGTCAAGACTAACCTTTCCTACAGGAAGTGAGGAGATGGTAGATGATCAACTTCCAAATGAACACCTATTTTCCATCTCAATGCTATCTCCTTGGTTTACTAATATAGAAAATTACATGGTTTCGGGGAGGTTCCCTCCAAATCTATCCTCCATAGAAAAGAGCGATATTGTTACGGAGAGTGCCCCTTTCACTTGGATTGGGGGAAATCTCTTCAAGTTGGGGCTAGATTAGATTCTAAGAATAGTTTTTGAGAGAGGAGAAGGTCTTTGACACTCTCTGAGCATGCCATGATGGGCCTTGTGGTGGCAATTTTGCTACTAAAAGGGAAACATTCAGAGTTCTACAAGTTGGATATTATTGGCCTATTCTACATCAATATGCAAGGAGGCACACTACAAGGTGTGATGAATACCAAAGGATGGGAAAGCCTACACACAAGGATGAGATGCCCCTGCAACTTCAAGTCACCCTAGAGCCATTTGAGAAGTGGGGAATGGATTTTATTAGACCCATTGATCCCCCATATCGGCAGAAGAGATATATCATTTTGTGAACAAATTAGTTGACCAAGTGGGCTGAAGCAAAGGAAATGAAGGCAACAACCAAGCAGAAAGTGGTTGAATTCCTAACGAAGAACCTATTTTACAAGTTTGGTTTTCTGAGGAAGTTTGTCACCAACGAAGGGACACATTTCACCTACAATTCGATTGAAGACCTCATGAAGCAGCACAACATCAAGCACAAGAAATCCACTTCTTATCACCCTTAGGAAAATGGGAAAGTGGAGGTCAAAAACAGAGCATTGGAGAACATTTTGACCAAGATTGTTAGCAACAACAAAAGGGATTCGGCAGATCAACTTGTAGAGGCCACTTGGGCCTACAATTCCACTTGGAAGACCACCACTAGATTTACGCCATTTGAATTTTTTTATGGAATGAAACTTGAAAGCCATGGTGTCTATTGAGTTTGATTACAATAACCTGAGGATGGAACCACAGTTGGATTTAGAACTCAGTACAATACAACAAGAAAGGTTGCTCCATCTCAATGGTTTGGATGAGTTCATACTACATGCACTCGAGCACATAGAGGTAGTCCAACTGCAGAGGAAGTTTTGGCATGACAAACACATTAGGGAGAGATCCTCCAAAGAGGGTGACTGAGCCCTTATATATGATTCAAGTTTCAAGGAGTTCAAATGGAAATTGATGACAAGGTGGTTAGGCCCCTATCTAGTGGAAAAATGTTATGGAAATGGATTTTTACAACTAAGAACAACTGATGAGGAAGGAATTCCCTTGTTGGTTAATGGTTATTGGTTAAATTTATAAAAAAGGCCTTTGTCAAAAGAGGAATTTAGTAGTTCAATAAGAAAGGATTTGAATGTAATTGGAGGTCTCACAACCCTAAGTTCATCCATCCTCAAATCAACAAAAGAAGGCAAAAAAAAAGAGAAAAAATAGGAAAAAGAAAAAGGAAAATAAAGGGCCTAGGTGAAAACATCTAGAGGCATCTAAGGCTACCTCTAGGGTTGAAAACCTCCATGAGGTAGCCCAAGAACATAAAAATAAAATAAAATAAATGAAAAGCTCCCTAGTTGAAAACCTCCTTTGAGGCATCTGAGGAAAGTCTATAGATTGAAAACCTCTTTAGAGACATTCTACATGTCTCAAAGAAACAAAAAAAGTAAAAAAGGGAGGGAGGAAGCACACAAAGGTAAAGGAACTCTTACACTAGTGCTACTAATTTATTCTTTTGTAGGTTTCCAACCATAGTCAAAGGGACCACAATCGAAAGAAAAGGGGTCCACATGGCATTTCTCCATCTCCCAAACTAGTCCCCTACATTTTCTACATCATTCCACACATTTCCCTACAACCCTCCATCATTAAGCAAACAACTAAACTCAATTATGCTTGAATCCTATAGTGCTACAAGATTGACAAAAATTTCTACAGGATTGAGATCATCCTAGTGCAGGGGGTGAAAACTAATGTTTTCCTTGGGAAAATGATGAGAAAGGCTCACTGTATCTCCTTCACCTCTCACCCACACCATTTAACCAGTTTCCCTTCCAAAATTCCACCTTTGTTCATAAAATACCCTATTTTCACCCCTTCTTTACAAGTTTTCACCACCATCATAGTTTCTAATCCCTGTCCATAGGCTCAACATGAATTATTCGAGTTAGTGAGTGTATTTCATGAAGGTAGTTGGGGTTTTGGAAGGGGTTGTGTGACAGCTACAGGAAAGAAACCAATCATGTAGTAAACTGCAAAAACCCTACATAACTAGAAGCAAAGAACTCTTGGAGCTCTAGAATGAATATCTGACCATCCTTAAGTGTGAAGAGGACATCCTTGACATCTGAGGAAGCCACACCATCCTTGAGAGGTAGATGCAAGGTCACTAACCCACTCCAATAGCAGCATATAAAAAATTCAAAGCACCTGCATAAAAAAGACTTCATCAATCAAACACCATGGGGGCTTCACTGGGGGAGCAATACCATACCACATGGGTTCATATTGGGGTATATTGATTCAGGAAAAAATGACATAATATATTGGGGGATATATAGGGGTTAAAGGGTTTTTATATTGGCAGGTATAAAAAATGTTAATGAAAAAATGGATAACTACAATAGCTAGTGAAAGTAGGGGTTTTTAAATTGGGAAGGTGTATTGGGTCCACATTGGTAGGGGAATAAATAATGTGATTTTTAGAGGTATTTTCCAATATGTAGTCAAATGAGGGGTATTAGTTAATATGCTACAAACGCATGTGATACCTTAGAGGTTTATTGACTTAAGCCCCTGTGTTAAACACTTATCAGAGAATATCAATGAAATTTTTTGTTCAAATGAGAACTAATGCATGAAACAAGGGCATGGAAGATAACACCTCAAAAGGCCAACATATCGATCACCGGTTTAGTAGTAGCATGCATGCATCTACAACAACTTGACATCATAGGTAGGCTCAGGTATGACACTCCTCGCCTCTTCCCTTAGGTGCATATTGGTTCAACAAATGTTTTTAATGAACGAGGAATAAGATTTTATGGGTTGGAGGTGGTCAGTAAACTTATCCAACCTTGATTAGTAAAAGTGCAGTTCACTCACCCTTCCATGCAACATGGAAAATTCAGAGTGGAAGGGTGATAACTATGAGCGATGGGGCCAATGGGTAAAAAATGAAATATTTGTAGAGGCTAGCTCACCAAGTGCACTAATCCCACTACCACAAAAGGAAATACAAGGACAAGACCAACTTCAATTATACCGAAGCATATTCCCAAAATTATTAGAGAGGCCCACTAATACATCAAAGGTTCAACCAACTTATGACCAGGGCTTCCCCGGGGTGCTACATAATAGCTACAAATTTAATTTGCATGTGCTACATGATAGGGAGCATAGATTCCATAGGAAAGAACAAAGTTGCTACAAGATGAAGAAAAATTGTTACAGGGACAAACAACAACACCTCAAGAGGAGGGAGAAGGGTCACAAGGACTCCAAGAGCCTTATCCATAGCCTAATATTGGGTCCTATTACAAGTTTATTCAATGGGGAATAATTGTACCTCCATAGTTCGCAATTTACCTCTTGTTTGAATTAGAAAAAGAGAGAGACAAAACTCATCGGTGGATACAAATTGAAAAATCCAAGAAAGTAAAGGATGTGGGCCTCATGGAGGAAAATATGCAAAAAATGGGTAAGGAAATGGTTGACTTGGGGCTAAAGGAATTATTCATGAAGGAGTAGGTACAGTTAGAGAACAATAGGCTGAGACAACAACTACAGGAAAAGGAAGCACAACTTGCCACCATGGCAAGCTTGTCTATTGAGGCCATCCAAAGTATGCAACATCCAAATCATATGCCAATTTCCTCAAAGAATAATGGATGAAATTTAAAATCAAAACATTGGCACAATATGCTCTTTACCATTTTAGGATTATAGGAGGTTCATTGACCTCTTTCAATAGGTGATCATCGAGGGTATGTCTAAATTAGTTGAATTCTAAATGCCCAACATCATCCTCACAAACATGAACTTTTCGAACCCCAATTCAAGATTGGGGGATGCACAACTGATGGCACTTGCCTTTTGGATGACCCATGAAGAAATAAGGGTTGAGGAAGTAAAAGAAGGTTATGGCCAAAGAAGCAAGTAAGCCCCTACACATCAGAGCAAAGTTAATAAGCCCCATGGCTATCATAAGTAACCATAACATTATCCATATAGATCCGAAACTAGCCCCTCGCTACCTAGCAACACATGAACAAGCCATCCTCCATTTCGAAGATCCATTTAGGCTATTAGGGATTGAGAGTTTATAAGATTTCCAAAGAAGATGGCATGCTCTACCCCATAGTCTACAAACCAAGGAATATCACTCCCCTGAAAGGTTGAGGAATGCCCTAAAAAGGACCCCATTATACAAAGAAATTATTCAAGGTTGAATATCAATTGGATAGGGCTCAAACTCAGCCCCCCTTGCTATTGAGCCTACAAGAGAGAAGAGATCGAGTAGAGGAACAAAGGGAGTGGGCATCGATAGAGGCAAATGTAGGATTTTATCCACAAGAAGGCACACCATCTGAGATGCCTTGGGATATCAAACATGTCGCTAGGACCATGCATGAAACACATATGAGTGAGTAAGTTGATAAGAGGGTGAGCAACACTTTTAATATGCGGTGATGATGGGTTAGATCAATAAGTATATTATAAGGCTATTTTTCCATCCTCCATCCTATAAATTCTTCTTTTCTCACATTAATTGACATATCTTTCCAATATTGTGTTTAATAGGAAGATTAAAGGATGTTTATCATGCTTCGTGGTATAATGTGGTTAATGTGTAGGAAAAAGAGCATTTTTTAGTGCATTTATGATGTAGAGGCACGTTTGAGGCATCTAGAGGAAGTGTAGGAGGCTTGCCCCCTGTATTTATCCTCCTTTGACTTGAAGTGATCCCTAAAATCACTCATCTATAGCTCGAGGTCTACTGGAAACGAGTGAACTCAAGTGAATGCGAGGATATAAGGTAGCTAGATCCACATTTGTCGAGATTTTGGATGGAAGAATCCCTATTTCCAAGGAGGTTACCCCTTAGTCATATTTGTATAAATCAACAAGCCCAAGAGCTCATTAGGAATTCAATTTTTGAAGAAAGGGAGACTACTAAGAGCCAAGTGCTCAAGACTGTCATTTCTATTTTTATTTGCATGATATATCTGAAATCTATTTTATTTTAATGAAAGGTGTATTGTTGCTCCACATTTTATTTTGTTGCAGAAATTTGAGACCCCTTGGGTTAGGGCCCAACCCAAATGCTTGAGTCCCTCTTTATGTATCTCATTTATGCATTATTTTAATAGCATCATTTCCATCCTTGTTTGAGTAGAAGTTTATTTGTTAAAAAATGTGGTTGTAGGCTTGATTACCACCTCTATTGGGGGAGGTGTGGTTGGGGAGTCTACAACAACAAGCCAAAAATATGTGGTTCCTTTCCTTTGCAATTTTCTAGGCTTTAGCTCATTGTCTCTTACATACTTTGTTTCTGCAATCTAGGAGTTAAAATCATCTTTCTCAAGTTTCTATGTGTCTAGGTTAGATGCATGTTGTAAGGTGAATTAGTTTGTAATAAAATAAGATCCTTCTTTGTTTGATTTCATAAAATTTGACTCATCATCTGTTGCTTAGCCTATTTTTTTGGAATTTGATCATCATTTTGAGTGGAAGAAAATGGAATGTTATTGGTCTATAGGTGCTATTAGTGGCATGTAGGGTTGGCACACTCATCATACATTCCCATTGCGATCATCAACCCCTTCCTTGTCATCCTACACTACCCTCAAAATCTTGCCATCGATACCCTATTTCTGGGTTATTTGAGAGGAACCATGTGCAATTGTTTCTGTGCAAGATGGGCCTCTAAGAGGTATTAGGCTTGGATAAATCATCAAACAACCCTCGTAGAGCCTTACCTACCCTTTCCCACCTTCAAACCACATTTTCCACCCCCAAAATGCTCACACAATCAATCATGTAGCAAAACGGGGCAATCCTGTAGCATCATGTAGCATCCTATAGAAATCTTGTAGTAGTTCCTAAACTTGATTAGATTTGCTCCAAAATCTTGGCTTTCATCTCTTAGGCTTGAATAATAATCCCTAGGCTCTCCATCCATGATTGAGGTGGACCCACGACCACTTTCAACCTACTGTTTTCTCACTCTAAATATAATTATGCAATTAGAGTTAGGTAAGAAATTTCTAAATTGAATGGTAATGATCATTTTATTATTAAATGCATATGAACTATGTTACTCCAACCAGGTCCCTTTGAACAAAATGATTAAGAGGGTGATTTACCAATGCATAGTACATTAGGCCTATTTCTTTGAATTCATGCTCTTAGGGTTTCAATTAATAATTGTTTTTATCGCATAGGATTAGTTTTTTTTTCAAATCAAATTTTCACATTTTGTAATTAAACTAATGATTCACATTCTTGCAAATAGCACAAGGTTTATATTATGTAAATAAACAAGGTTTATATTATGGAAATAGACAAATACTTTTCATTCCTACAATTAGCATAGCCTTTACATTCTTGCAACTAGGGTCAAATTTTACATCTCATGAATAACACTTTCCATTTCTGCAAGTAGAGAAATTGTTGTCATTCCTGTAGTTAGAGTAGAACTTTATTTTTTCATGCGATTCTCTTCGTTGAGCTAACTAAAAGAGTGGTCTTTGTATGCCGTCATCTAGTTATCTCTTAAGTTTGTTTGATAATTAAAGTTAGTGGTCTTGGGAGTGAGAACAATCTTGTTGTGATACGGGGCTCATCAATGATTAAGAATATGTGTTCCTTTATCAAATATTACACAAGTTTAATCCAAAAATTGGTGGAAAATATGTGCAGATTTCTATGATCTTAAAATTAAATTAATAATAATATTATTATTATGTAAATTAATTAATTAAAAAAAATGATTTTATTTATTTTCACATAAAATATAAAATATTATTACAAATATTTAAATTAGAAAAATATTGGACACTTATTTTTATATCTATAGATAAATATAATGGGCATGTGTGCTCTGAAAGTGTTTGTGTTTGGCTAAAAGTTTGTTTTAGTTGGAAATAAGGAAATAGGTCAATGGTCCAAGAGCTAAAGCATTTTGCATGAGTGAAAGCCTACCCCTTAGGCATCACCAATAGGTAATTCCAAGTGACATAGTTTGCCTTGAATGTGTTTGGCTAAAAGTTTGTTTTAGTTGGAAATAAGGAAATAGGTTAATGGTCCAAGAGCTAAAGCATTTTGCATGAGTGAAAGCCTACCCCTTAGGCATCACCAATAGGTAATTCCAAGTGACATAGTTTGCCTTGAATAATAGAGATTAGTCCACCACCAACTAGGTAATTTGAGGTAGTGTCGTTTGCCTTGAATAACAGTGATGAGTCCACCACCATCAGCTAATTCGAAGTCTCAATTGTTTTCCTTGGATAACAATGATCAATCAAATGATGTGGTTTTATTTGAATAACAACAATGAGCTAATTAATAATAAATGTCTCCGCTAGTAATTTAACTACTAATTTTTGATAAATTTTCTCATATATATAAATTAAACATTTTCAAAAAATAATTTTTTTAACCCTATTGAATCTAACTTTTTCCGTAACCAAAAAGAATTCTGTGTAATATACCTCACTTCTGTAAATAAAACTAAGAAACTATCCTACAATGCAATGAGTTCATTCATTTTTCAAAAAGCTTTAACCGGTATCCTTATTGGGTGCTTGCAGCATTCAGAAAATTATTGAATGTGCCATGGTTGACAATATGAAACTGTTAATGTACTACTCTCTTGTTTATAGGCCTGTGGTATTAACTTCGCTATCATAAATACTTCATGCCCTCGAACCCAACAAGCGGCGCTTCTGTCGGAATACCCTGTTGGATGGAAATTGATCATTCAGAGTTTGGACAGCACAGCTTAGGTTGATTCTTTATCAATTGTTATCGTTTGGTGTCCCCACTGGTCAGAAGGTCAAATGTTGTAAACCTAAGCCTTAGAAGACTGCAACATATGTTCTGCAAAGTAGCTACCCCATAAAGCTACTTGTCTTTACTCCTTTTTTATTTTGTTAACAGTAAATGGAAACCTACTTCAATATATGAAAGCAGAAAGGAAGCGTCTAAATGCAAATCCACTTTTGAAATCAAACTAAACTAGAGTCACTGTATTAAGATTAAAATGAATGGATATAACTGTTAGAAATTTTCTAATATATTTTTTACAAACCTTTTTTGTTTTTTTTTTAAATACGTTTTTATAAGTTTGTTTGAATTTGGTATTTTATAAGCTTTGTTTGAATTTGGTTAATAGTGACCCTTTGTGTTTTTTAAACCTATGTTTTTATAAGTTTGTTTGAATTTGGTATGTTATAAGCTTTGTTTGAATTTGGTTGTAGTAATTTGGAGTTGTGAAATCAATTTCAAAAATGAATATTATATAGGCCATTTCTATAAAAAGGGACAAAAAAGACCACATAAAAAATTTGCATTATTTTTATTGTTATTGCGGTCAGAACTCTGACATAGATCATTCAAGCTTTAATTTATGAATAGAAGTTAAATTAGTACATATATGTCTATACGGTTGAATTTTTAAAAACTTACATGTACAGTTGGACTGCATATGGGAAACCACTCCAAAGAAGGCGTAACATGTAATACAGGCTGCCTTTAAAGGTGGTCACGTGGAAAGAGAGTGGGGATGTATGCCATTAATTAATTGTTTGAAGAGGTGCCTCGCAAATAACATTTTATCCCTGCAGAAGCAGATATGAGGGACAAGTCTCCAGGTTGATACGTTGTTGTCTTATGTGTACGTTAAGTTGCGCTTTTCTGATTGTACCACTGATTGTAAATAATTAAAAATACGTGATTATGAAAACCTAATCAATAATATAATTGAGTATATAATGAAGGAGAAACTTTAATATATATTTTGTGTTAGAATAAAACAATATAATAATTAATAATTAAAAATTTATAATTTATAAAAAATGGTCCATAAAAAATTAAAATTAATAATAATAATAATTAAAATTAATAATTTATAAAAAAATGGTTCCATAAAAAAATTAAAATTAATTAATTAAAAATTGTGTAAAAATTTTGTACAAAATTTAGTAAGATAAAACACATAATTAGAATGTTTAATATTGATAATTTCCAGTGTTATTTTATGAAAATACAGAAATTATTCACATTTTCTTTGATAAAATCTATGTTCACAAAACACATATTCATGATTACCTATTTTTTTGGTTAACCATTAAAAACAGATTTACATTTTATTTATTTATTTTCGTTTATAATGTAATAAAGAAGGTCTCTTTATGAAGATTGTGAATTGTGATCTCATGCAAAGTCTCCACTGCTGTGCCAAATATCGACAGCCCCCATTAACATATATCGGTACCTATTCGGTTGTGTTCCATTTTTCATTATGCAAATATATATTGGTCGGGTTCCATTTTGCAATATACAATTGTTGAAATACAAGTAATTTGTAACTTTATTTTTAATGCTTGCATGGCCTGTGACACATGTCCTCTGTTCATAATGCTTTACCGTTAAAAACCTATTTACATTTTTCGTTATTTATTTTAACTTTTGAGTAGTTGTGAATTTGAGCCCAATGAATTAGTTTATTGTTCAGAGCTCCGCACAAGGTAAATTTATGTGGTGAAAATTTGTGAACTAAACACTTTGAAAACACATTCCAGTTAAATATAAAGCAATCATTGCAATATACTATTGTTGAAATATAAATAATATAAATTACATGTATTTTTTAATAACTTTGTAAAAATGTGCTCATCTCAGTTTACAATTAAAAAACTATTTATAATTTTCTTTATTTATTTTCACTTGTGGGGAGTGCTTAGGTCCCAATACTTGTGGGATGGAAATTGATTATTCATAGTTTCGATATCACAATTTATATAGTTTTTTATATAGTTTTTGTTATCAATTGCTATAGTTTGGTGTCTCCATTAGTCGCTAAGTTAAATATTGTAAATCTGAACATCGTTATACTACAACATTTTTTTTCCTAAGGAAAAAAAGCGGAAAAAAGCACTATCTTTTCATTAGTTAAAAATATATATATATATTTCATGTAAAGATCTATGTAATTTTTTTTCACAGTATGAACAAGTATTGACTTTTTATCATTACAAAAAATACATTCTACTTTAAACATGTCAACCTATAATAGCTAGGATCATAAAACTAAAATAGTGATTTATCCAAAATATTAAAATGTTCCTTACTTTCTAGGATGGTTGAAAATCCAACATTTACATGAATGCCTTGTTCATATGCAGCGAATTGGATCTTACTATGGTCTTGCGAGATTCTTCTTTTTGAGAGAAGATCAACAATTTGGTTTTGTTCTCGGTAAGTGTGATGAAAAGCTATGCGGTGGAAGGTGCTAACGGATCTCTTCGCATCTAGCTAGTTAGGATGGGAGGGTGGAAAAGTGTGTCTTCCTTTTTCAAGTGGATGATCCCCTTCGCATCGCCATATATCGTTATGTATTCAAGTCTTAGCCAAATAGCACTAGTGAAGATTCCGAGAGGACAATGAGTTCGAACATACTGTTTGACCCTTCCCCCCCTCCCACCAGAAATGAAAGTCTTTGTCAGGTGCCAAGATAATTAGTAACCCATAGCCACATTTCCTATTTTGGCAATGCCCCATCAAAATATTCCACTGGAAAATCTTGTCCAGTTTCTCGAAGGATGATCTTTCAAATCTACTTCTTTTTTATTGTTAACCGAGATTCTGAGAAGAGGGCCACTACATTGATGACCACTTCCCTTGCAACAAAAAATTTTTTGTCGAAGATTAATGCATTATGGCATCTCAAGATGGACCATATGATGAATAAGGGTAAAGAGCAATATGGAGATCGAGAGCAGAACCCGTTGGAGAGGCAAGATGTGAGCTTGAAAGGAGGTGATGAATGTGTGATGCCCATTTCATCCATAACACCGTCCCAATATCCAATGGCAAGAGGGAAATTCAGTAGGAGGTGGTCCACATATTCCCCCCCCCTGTTTACATAGAAATAATTATCTCGAGCCGCAAAAGCCCCTTTCAATAATATTTTTCCATGTGAAGGCTACAACATATGTTCTACAATGTCACCACCATGATAAAACTAGTTTTCATTACTCCTTTCTTATTTTTCCCACACTGAATGGAAGCCTACTTCGATATATGAAGAACATAGGAGCGTCTAAATGTTGGAAGTAATGCTTCCATGTAATGTGTGATTTTTCATTGTGACTCCCTAGGCATCATTCTAGAAGTAGTTATTTCCCTATGTGTGTGAGTTGTCTATGAGTCATAGATCCACCTTCTTTGGATCTTATCATCTAGAAGCCGATGATATAATTCTTATATATATAAGTACTTTGTGTGATCAATAAAAATTCATGTAAATGATCTAGAGAGAAATGACATTCTCAGTGTTTGCCTCGATCATCACAGTATAAATTCATGTTTTAATGCATAACTTTTGACATGAGTCTGGTCCATGAGAAGTTGGGGTTGTGCAAGCCATTATGAAGGAACATGCAAGTAAGGGTTTGGCTTCAAAACTTATGCCGCTGAGGGCCCTCAATTTCTACATCCACAAATATTGTTCAGGATAACTTCATTATTCAGCCAAAAATATGCTTCGTTGAACAATAGTTCCAGGAATGGAAGTGTACACTTTCAGAGCAAAATGATATGGTTGCATGTCAAGATAAAGCTCTGAGAACGAGTCACAGAGAACTATCCAAATTCCACAACTGATACTAGTTTCTTCAAATGTGATGTCAAGTGTATCATATGGGTGAGATAGGTCCAATAATTGTTTAACTGCACCAAAAATAGAATGAATCAAAAATTCATGACCACTATCACAAAATAAAAATGGCCATATGAAGATCATCACATCATGATTCTATTTTGGGCCAAATTCTTTTTTTTTCATTTATCTTTTTTGTGATTAAAAAAGAAATGGGGGGTGGGACGGAGCGTGTGAGGAATTGTATTGGTATTTGTGCTTTTATTGGTTGTAAAATTATCTGGTGCATAAAAATATGATTCAGAACTACAAAGAATATTCCAACCATTGAATAGAATAATGTGACCCATCATGCTTCAGGAGAATTAGTCACAGGTAGTTCTTAATAAGGTTAAGCTGGTTTGACCCATCATATTCTGAGAGCATTAGTACATGTTATTTTATAAGGTCAAGTTGTAGAATTGTCTGTTGAAGACATTATGTACCTAGAATGTTGTCCTGGATAATTGGTGAAGGCTGCAGAGTGTCATGGATTCACATATGGTGGCAGTTCCATAGGATGGTTCAGTATCAAGACTCACCTGTTGCGCTTAGGAGGTTGAGAAGTATTAATTCTACAAAGCATGTCAACGATTGTCTGAAGCATTCATGTTTTAAATGGAGGTCAAGTGACAACTCAAAGGTGTCGTGGTGAAGAAAGAGTGATGTTTGCCTATATGTTCCATGTAAGCATTAAGGGAGGGTGTTGGAAGTAATGCTTCCATGTCATGTGTAAGTTGTCATTGTGATCCCTAGGTGTCATTCTAGAAGAAGTTATTTTGCTATGTGTGTGAGTTGTCTATGAGTCATAGATCCAACTTCTTTGGATCTTAACATCTAAAAGTTGTTGATTTAATTCTTATATATGTAACTAATTTGTGTGATCAATAAACATAAAGTGATTTGTGTTGTGTGGTGCAATCTCTCTGCCCATCTCTCAATTTATAATGCTAAACGAAAATCTAATTTTGAAATCAATCTAAACTAGAGTCATTGTGTTAAGATTAAAATGAATGGATATAAATGTTATAGTGTTTTCTTAATATATTTTTTATAACTTTTGGTTTTTTTAATACATGTTTTTATAAGTTTGTTTGAATTTGGTTAATAGTAAATTAGAGTTGTGAAATAAATTTCAACAAATGAATATTATATAGGCCAATTCTATAAAAAGGGACAAATATAAAAGACAAAATAAAATTTTTGCATTATTTTTTTTTGTTATTGCAACTGAGAATGAACTATCACATCGAATTCATTGTGGTCAAAACTTTCATATAGGTCATTCAAATGAGTAAATATATGTTTGTAGAATTGCATATATATATATATATATATATATAGACACACACACAGAGTTGAATTGCATGTGGCTAAACTACTGCAAAGAAGGTGTAACATCTAATACAGGGTGGGTTTAAAATTGGTCACGTGGAAAGAGAGTGGGTATGTTTTCCATTAAATTAATTTTTTCAAGTGGTGCCTTGCAAATAATATTTTATCCCTATAGTAGAAGATATGAGGGACAAGTCTTTAGGTTGATATGTTGGTGTCTTATGTTTCCCTTTTCTTATTGTATCACTGATTGGATCTGGTGGTCTTTATTCCTTGAAAGAAGATCTACCTAGCAACAACAAGGAGCAATAATCATGATGCTTGAGCCTTTTTTAACAAATAATTAATATATAGGATATAGATGGAGTGGGGAGAGAGGGAAGAATATTTCTTGTCCTAGATCCATTGATTTTAGTGTAGATGATGATTTCTAATCATATTTGATTGGTTGCACTAGATGCATTGATTTCAATGTAGATGTTGATTTCTAATTATATTTGATTGCTTGCACTAGATGCATTAATTTTATTGTATATGTTGTTTATAATCCTATTTGATTGCTTGATCTAAATGCATTGATTTCAGTGTAGATGGTGATTTCTAATTCTATTTGATTTCTTGACTAGATGCATTGATTTCAGTGTAGATGTTGATTTCTAATTATATTTGATTGCTTGCACTAGATGCATTTGTTTTAGTGTAGATGTTGATTTCTATTATTTGGTTGCTTGCATTAGATGAATTTATTTTAGTATAGTTGTTTCTTTCTAATCTTATTTGATTTCTTGCATTAGATGGATTAGATGTTGTTAATCATATTAGATGGAGGGGGGAGAGGGGGAAGAATATTTATTGTACTATATGAATTGATTTCAATGTTGATGACGATTCCTAATCCTATTCTTACACTAGATGCATTGATTTCAGTGTAGATGTTGATTTCTAATTACATTTGATTGCTTGCACTAGATGCATTGGTTTTAGTGTAGATGTTGATTTCTAATCCTATTTGATTGCTTTCCCTAGATGCATTGATTTCACTGTAGATGTTTATTTCTAATACCATTTGATTGGTTGCATTAGATGCATTGATTTCCATGTAAATGTTGATTTCTAATCCCATTTGATTGCTTGCATTGGATGTATTGATTTTAATGTAGATGTTGTTTTCTAGTCCTATTTGATTTCTTGCATTAGATGCATTAGATGTTGTTAATCTTGACACTGTAGATTATTAAAAATATATATTTTTCAAGGTAGATTTAGTAATACGTAGAAGGACGGTATTAAGAATTAATTAGCTATCAAAAGTTGTGATACCTAGAATTAAAATGAAATAGATGTGCAAATTCAATCCTCCTACAAAGTGAAAATTAATCCTTGACAAGATCGTCTCCGTTATTCATAACTAATTACTGATATATAATTACATATATTCAAAATATATTCCAAATTACTAATAGAAAATTGCATACAACAATGGATTCAAAATATTTATAAGAGGAAAAAATATATTTATAAACATTTTAAAAAATCAAAATATTCTTGAAGAAAATAAATCATTCAAACAATAAGAAACAAACAAATTATGTCAAGAGTAATATTGACGCAATAAATTATTAAAACTACTCTTCAAGATATATTTAGTAATAACTAGAGGGAAATTATTAATAATTAATTATTTGTCAGAAGTTGTGATACCTATAATTAAATGAAATAGATGTGCAATATGAATGCTCATGCAAACTATTGACAAGATTGTCTCCTTTCTTCATCACCTTCTAATTACTAATAGACAATTGCATAAACATATAAAAATATATAACAACAACTATAACATTCACCAACATTAGCATCCAAAACCAAACACATAAACACACAAACCACTCAAAACATCCAAACACAAACATACAAACCTTTCAAGTTGAGCAACACAGACTAAATTAAAGAAGAGAATGATATGGTTATGCCAAGTAAAGAAAGCATAATGTGAATTTTGAAGTTAATCTCAAACGTATACATAATAATGATAATTTAAAATATGACATTGTTTCCCTCAACTAGAATAGCTTAGATCCATTTAATACCAAATCAATCATGCACTGAGACTCTAGAGGGATCATCTCCCTTTAGGTGCAAACATTTCATCATGTTCTAAGCTCTAAGGGATTTGATCCCTCCCGGCACATGATAGATCCATTATTAAATGGATCTAAGCTGGTTTAATTTCACATGTGGGGCAATGTTGATCTTTGCAATAGATTTACTATTTACATTTTTCTTTATTTATATTCACTTATGAGGGAGTGCTAAGGTCCTCACAATAAGCTTGTGAGGGATTATGGAGCTCCTCACATTATGCTAATTCATTGTGTAGAGTGCCACACTCCCACACAATTGAAAATAAATAAGAGTGAGCCACCTTAAAATATTTTTATTTAGCTAAAGCCCTAGTACCCTTCATGGTAATTTTTTGAATTTGAGTTATTTGGACCCCTAGAACCAAAAAGTTGGTTGTTGGTTGACCTATCATGGATGCACACTGGTCCAATTTGTGGTTTGAATGTAATGTGGATTCATGTTGGACCCAACTTGTGATATGCACCTTTAAAACTGCTTTATTAGAATATGCTCATTTTATGGGTCCGCAAAACATTCAAGGAAATGGATTCACGTGGAGTTCAAAGGCCAGATGTCTGCAAACAACAATCTTCCAAAGATTTGTAAAGTTAGTGTAAAATGCAAGTTGTTGGTTGATGAAGTGTAACTATTTACATTTTTCTTTATTGTGCAACAGTTAACTCATTGTATAGAGCTTCTCACTCCCTGCACATGTGAAAATAAATAAAGAGAGGGTTTTGTTCCTAGATGTTGATCTTCAGGTTCTAGGTTTTCTTTTGTGAAAGCACCTATAGACTCATGTTAAGTTGTTTCCATTAACATAAAACCTGTGACTCAACTATTTAGCATCATTTGAGTGTGGCTACAAATATTAGCATAACCTCATGTTGCCATTCTGGCTCGTCACTTCAGTTAAAGATGTGAGTTCCTTCTATCAACAATATTATTCTCACAAACCAAAAGTATGTACCCTTTTCAATGTTATCGTGAAACCTCCAAGGAGGAAGAAGGTGGGCTAGATAAAAGCCAAGTATCCAAGCCCACTAGTAGCCTTCTCCAGAATTGTAAATATAAGAAAAATAGAGTAATTTTCTTCTCATGAGATATGACCTTATCACCACAACTCTAGGGCTCTTGAGCTTCAATTGTCTCCATTTTCGAGTCAAATGGAGAGTCTAGTTTGCAACCATTATACCACGGTAGTGATGTAACCAATATCTCTAGTCGGACGCTTAGTGATTCTACCTCGCGCTTCATTTTTTAATAAGATCAACATCTATAACCAGTGACTTCGTTGGTTTATATCATTGTCGAACCTTTATTGAAAAACCAAAAATGTCTGCAAAATCAAATTTGATTCCCTCCTTACATACAACATGACCAAGTATTATAAAGTTGAAAATATAAAGTTCCAATGCCCTATACTACTAGTGTAACCCCATATTGTTATTAGTGTAACCCCCTTATCATATTATGGTGCCCGTATAGTCCCCATGTTATTATTACTATGCCCCATAGAAGCCCATTATTGTTATTGTTGTGCCCCTACAATATTATTGTTATGCAGGCTCTGATTGTATTGGGACCCCTTAGACCCCTATACATAGAAAGGAGGTCTTATCATTTGTATCATCCAATAATTCTTCATTTGTGTAATGTAAAGGAGGTTTCCCCCTTCAAGATGTTGATTTTGAAGTCATTAATATATCCATTCTATCTTTTTGTGAGTTGGTTTCATAACAAAATTAAAGAATTGTATGATATGGTTATGCCAAGTAAACAAAACATAATGTGAATTTTGAAGTTAATCTCAAACATATACATAATAATGATAATTTGAAAATATGACATTGTTTCCCTCAACTGGAATGAGCGTAGATCCATTTAATACTGCATCTATCATGCACTAAGAGGGATCAAATCCATTGAGGTTCAACCTTTCGTCAACTTCTACGCTCCAATGGATTTGATCCCTCTTAGTGCATGATAGATCTGGTATTAAATGGATCTAAGCTGGTTCACTATCACTTGTGACGCAGTGTTGAGCTCTACACAATAGATTGACTATTTACATTTTTCTTTATTTATTTTCACTTGTGAAAGAGTGATGATCTTCTCACAATAAGATTTTGAGGGAATACATAGCTCCTCACATAAAGATAATTCATTGTGCATAGCTCCACAATCCCACACAATTGAAAATAAATAAGAGTGAGTGACTTTAAAAGCTTTTTATTTAGCTATAACCTTGGTATCGTTCGTGGAAATTTTTTTAATTTGACTTGTTCGGGTCCCCATAAACAACAAGTTGGTTGTTGGTTGATCTATCATGGATGCACAATGGTCTAATATGTGGTTTGAATGTAAAGTGGATTCATGTTGGACCTAACTTGTGATATGAACCTTCAAAACTGCTTTAATAAAATATGCTCATTTCGTGGGTCCACAAAACATTCATGGAAATGATTCTGCATGGAGTTCAAAGGCCAAACACCTGCCAACAACAATCTTCCAAAGATTTGTATATTTAGTGTAAAATTCAAGTTCTTTGTTGATGAAGTGTAGCTATTTACATTTTTCTTTATTGTACAGGAGTTAACTCATTGTGTAGAGCTTCACATTCTCACACAAGTGAAAATAAATAAAGAGAGGATATTGTTCCTAGATGTTGATCTTTGTGCTCTAGGATTTTTTTTTGTGTGTGTAAAGAACCTATAGACTCTCTTAAGTTGTTTCCATTAACATAGAACCTATGGCTCAACCATTTTTTGTCGTCTATGCGTGGCCATAGACATTAATGTAATCTCATTTTTCCATTCTAGTTCATGGCTTCAGTTAAAGATGTGAGTGCCTTCTATAAAAAATATTATGCTCACAAACTAGAAGTATGTACCTTTTTTAATGTTACCGTGAAACCTCCAAGGAGAAAGAAGGTGGGCCAGACAAAAGTCAAGGTTCCAGGCCCACTGGTGACCTTCTCCAGAATTGAAAACATGAGAAAAACAAAGTAATTTTCTTCTACAAGATGTGACCTTATCATCGCAACTCTGGGAATCTTGATCTTCAATTGTCTCCATTTGAGAGTCAAATGGAGAAGATAGTTTTCAACCTTTATACCTGTGTAGTGATATAACCAATATATATAGTTAGACACTCATTGATTCTACCTCACTATTCGTTTTTTAAGAAGATCAACATCCATAACCAGTGATTTCATTGCTTAATATCATTGTTGAACCTTTATTGAACAACCAAAAATGTTTGCAAAATCAAATTGGATTCCCTCCTTGCATACAACATGGCCATGTATTATTCGGCTTGGAGTGGAAAATATATATTTTTTGATGCCAAGATATAGATAGATGTGTCAACAACAATGGGGCATTAGTTTGAGCCGCTTCATATGGTCCTTGAATAAGGTGCACGCAATCCATTCATTAAAGTAGACTGCCATTCTACCACGATTCTTTAGAATAATGTCGGTGCATTCTTTAATCCAAATTTCATATCTTTGTATGTGAAGGAACAAAATTTTGACACAAAAGTTATTTTTTCGTAGTCCTTGATTATTATTGAAACTTGATTGTAGCTAGAGAATCCATATATATTAAAGTTGCATTCATATCGTACAACCTCATTTCTGTTTTCATCAATGAATGAAGTTAATAACAGATCAATCACAATTACTTTATTTAACCCTCTAAAGTTAATGCAAAATTGTTAACTTTTTTGGGTCATGTCCTCTGGGTTGCATCAACATGGGACCTTCCCAATATGATTTTTCTATAAGATAGATGATTACTACTATAGCACTTCCTTCTATCTCCTTTTGAATTACGAGATTATATTTATAAGCCAACTTATAAGGTGTTTTCTTAATAGGCTTGTCTACTTGAATGAGGTCAGTTTTCATTTTCTCCATCTCTATTTAGGTCTTTATATTATTTAATGAAAACATCTAGGTTATTATTTAAGCATATCGATGAATTAAGTGGTCTACTTGCAAAACCAATAGTCTCCAATTGAGACCATTTTTGGATGACCATCACTAGAGATATTGACTTCATTGATTCTTAGTTTTGTATCCATCATTTTATTGCCTCTCCTTCATCCAAATTTCTACCAACAATTTTTATCTCCTAAAACATAGGTGGAAACTCTATCTTTTGGTTTGTCTTTCTCTAACTTACCATTCTTTTTATCTTTTCTATCTTTCAGAGTGGTTCTTCTTCCATTTGAAACCTTGCCCTAGCATTATTATATTTTCCATATAATTTCAAGCAATTGCTTGGTCATGACAAAATACTATGTTAGAACTTGAAGTTGAAGCAAAATTGACCTTCACATTTTCTTTTAGATAAGGTCACTTTTTCTGATAATTTCATGAATGCTTTGTATTGCTTCTCTTATTTGTTTTTCCTCCTTATACAAGTTGAATTCAAAGTCCTTTATGAAGTTTTTCTTTAAATGCTTCCACTCGCAGGTTTCACCGCGTGCCTCTTCAATTTTGTACAATATGTTCGGAATTTTGTCCAACATAGATGGGAACATATGGGGAAAAATGCATTCATCTCTATATCCAAGTCCTTTTCATTCTTCCTCGCAATATTCAATATGCTCAACAAGATCATATCTTCGTTTAAATATTGGAATGTTGGCTTTTGTAGACAATTTCCTTTTTCCAAATCATTCAACAAAGTATGTTGTTGTAGTAGGCCATGTCTATAATTAGGATGTATCAACATCCCACCAATGAGATGCCTCCTTAGTAAAAGTCTAGAAAATACTTTTCACTTGACCTTAATCCCTAACTAACTTAGGTACTTCGTGAAGATGAGTTGTTGGAAAATTTTGTTCACTGAAATATAAAGGAGTACTTGACCCATATTTTAAATTTGAAGGGACTAGAGTTAGAGTTAGTTTGACATTTTTTCCATATAGAAGTGGTATTATTTTGAGTGTAAGGTACAATTAACTTCTTCTCAGTGGAATTGCTTCTACCAACCAACATTCTTTAGCCATCATTTCAAAATTTTATAGCTATTATTGATACTATTTAGTGTTGAAATTTTGTCCAATGGATAGTTGTGAGCATAGTAATATTTCTCCTTCAATGTTAGGGCATATGTTATGATTATTTTCATTCATTAATTGGTATAATATTTTACTCTCATATTTGTTCCAACTCTCTTGGGTCTAGAGAAATAACAAAAATTTTGTTATTACATTTTAACTTAACCCTATCACATTCTAGGGAGATGGTAGCTTTCATTTTGCAACCCCAAGGTCACGTAATTGACACTATGTACAATGGCATACCCTTAATCAATTGCTTTAATGTGGACCAAAGTCAAGATACCTCTTATGATTATTTTAATATTTTTCAGCACCTTAATCAACTCCAAGAAGCATTGATTTTCCATATTTAAATCAACTCCAAGAAGCATTGATTTTCCATATTTAGATTGTTTATTGTTCTATTAATCCATGTTTCTCTATATAATATGTTTCCTTGAAATCCAAAATTGACTACTATAACGCTTACCATGTATCTATTAATTTTCACTAAAAAAATGGCTTACCATGTATCTATTAATTTTCACTAAGAAATGGCTTACCACGTATCCATTAATTTCTAGGTAGACTTGAGGATTATGGTCCTAAAATTTGTCACAGTTCAGCTCAAGAATGTGTGTGATTTATTCCATCCATTCAATTGATATTATTGAATTGAAAGAATTTGACCAGTGAATTAGTTTATATATTTTTTGAAAATAATTACCAATTTTATTAAAAAAATTTTTTTAATAAACATATATGATTAAATGAATGATATTTACTAAATTATTATTTTTAATAATAAATCATATATTTTTTATTAAATACTTATTTACATTTTATACTTGTGAATTTTCAAATTAAAATAATCACCTATAATATTGGCCATTTTTAACCACCCTTAAGTTGATTGCAGAATCCAAAAATATTCTGAGATTCGATGGACATGGCGCCATCCATTTTTACGCTCGGTATCATAGATAGCTTTTGACCCAACAAGCTGCACTTCTGTCAGAATACTCGTCGGATGGAAATTGATTATTCAGAGTTTGGACATCACAGCTTACGTAGTTGCTTACCAATTGTTATTGTTTCGTGGCCCCACTACTCAGAACGTCAAATATTTCAAACCTGATCCTCGGCAGACTGCAACATACGTTACCACGATAAAGCTACTTTGTCTTTACTCCTTTCTTACTTTGCCCACAGTAAATAGAAAACTACTCCAATATAGGAAAGTACAGTGGAGCATTTCAGATTTAGCTCAAAGGTAATTTTAAAATCAAACTTAACAACAACTGCTTTAAGAAAATTTAATTAGAATTAGGTTAAGAATAGATTGAATGAGTTAATAATTTTTTTTTCAGTTTAGTAGGATTATTTCTTTATCATGTTTAATTTTTATTCTGATCCAGGATAGCACAAGATTTGAACTATTTTTAGGTTAGATGAGATTTCATGAGCTACCCCAAACAGACTAAAATGAATGGAGATAAATGTTTTATTTTTTATTAAAACTATGGATCTACTGAGTGCATAAAGATCAAATTTCTTGATATGCAAAGCTCTTTTAAAGTGGAGATTTGATCCATTTCCATGCTCAATAAATCCATAATCAAAATAAATTTAAACCATTTATATAAATTATCTTAAATTTAATGAAAATATTAAAAATAATAAATTTAAAATGTTTAAATATTTATAAAAAATGTTTTAATTATTTTTAATATTAATTTATTTATTCATTTAAATTTAAATAATATATATATATAATGATAATAATTAAAAATATATATATATAACTACGAAAAATATAAATATGCAATTTACAAAAATTAAATATAACACCCCATTGTTATTGCAACTCGGAATGAACGTTCACATTGAATTCATTATGGTCATAGTCTCACGTTTCTCATTCAAGTGTTAATTTATGAATATAGGTCAAATTAATATATATGTCCATACAATTGTATTTAAAGAAATTTATATACAGTTTGGACTGCATATGGCTAAACCACTCCAAAGCTGCTGTAATATGTAATACACCCTGCCATTAAAGTTGGTCACGTGGAAAGAGAGTGGGTGGGATGTATTTCATTGAATTAAATCAGAATTTAATATATAGATTGACATTTTGGAACTCACAATAACATATGGAAGTATTATTGTCAATATATTCTCTTAATGTTTATATGTAATAAATATAAAAAACACACTTTACAACATTAAATGAATATCTATCATATTTGTTTAATACGGTCATCACTAGCACTCATATCCACTGTGAAATCTCACTGTTTTCGCTTTTTTTCATCACGCTTTCGAGCTTCCTACTTGATCCATTTAAGACATAACCACTTCAAAGCATCCTTGACCTGCTTTGCAGAATTGATGTTTCTCAACCTCCTCCCGGAGCTAGTCAATCTCTATACTCAACCATCTTATGAAACTGCAACCATCTATTGAATCCACAACTCTCTGCAAAGTTCATCGGTTATCTAAAATAACAGTATGGATAGAAATTGTCTTCATCAAACAATTCTACAACTTGTCATTGTATAAATAACATGTACTAGCGCACCTGAAACACCACAGGTTACCCCAACTTAACCTTATTAAAAACTACCACTAATTAATGTCCTACTAATCACATTAATCTATTCAATAATTAACATACATATTTTTAATAATCTTACCTTTTTATTTTTTTACCTAACAAAATATTTTTACAAATAAACAAAATCACTTTACCAATCCCCCATTAAATATCACAATCACTCAAACATATATCAATGTAATTTTCCTAAATCACCAAACTGCAATTCTTCTGCAAAGATCCTCATTTATCTCTGTCTTTGAATATTAGCTTTCTCAATGGTTTCAACTAATCCTCATTTATCTTTGTCTTTGAATATTAGCTTTCTCAATGTTTTCAACTAATCCGTGATTCAAATTTACTGCCGCCTCTTCTTTACGCTAAAAAATAACACCACGGAAAAGATTTACATTTACATTTACATTTACATTTACGTTTAATTTTATTTAATTATTTTGTTAACATTTCATTCTAACACCTTGACATATGGAGAGTGATTTCTCTTTGGGCACATATTCTCAATATGAGGTAATTGGGTGGGGAATGTGAGGACCACATCAGACCTAGACCTAAACTTCCAAGACCTAAACTTCCAGTAGATTTTCTTTAAGAAGAACCCGTTGGTCTCTAGATTCTCGAGGCTTCTGCAGCGAATTCTCTTGGCTAAAAAACATTTTGATTGTGGAGCAATATAGCACAATTCGAAGACGATTGATACAATCACTCAGTCATCCCAGCTAGAATGCATGTGACCTACCGAAATGCCATATCCTGCAACATTCAAAGATTCTCCCACACAACGATTTGTTTCCAAGATCTGCTCCTTCCAATAGCAGCTAATAAAATGCCCTCACAAGAACAGTGGTTTCCATAGTGCTCGCGTCCTTTATTTGGAAGAGTGGGACTGAAACAATAATTATTTCTTCAATTGCAAAAATGAGAGCTCTAATCAAAAAGGGCTTGAACACAACATGCACACATCTAACCTACCTAGTCTAATTATAGAACAATATTTGCCCGGCATTTCTTTGAGAGAATCAAGTCAGAACAGGTTATGATATTATTTTATAAAAATAGAAAGCTCAAAAAGCGATTCCACATAACACAAAACACACACTTATATTTTATTGG
>APFE030214923.1:140427-183240 GCA_000404065.3 Pinus taeda
AAATAATTAATAATTATAATTATCAATAAAAAATAACTTAGTGAAATTATATAAAAATAAAAATAAAAATGAAATTGTAACATACCCCATAACCTCACATGAAAATGCAGGTAGTTAGATTTTTTCTCTATATATTATCCACTAGTAATTATCCAAATCACTATTCCACATTCCTCATTAACCATTAAATAGAATGTTCATTAGTACATAAAATAACTTTAGTAGAGGAATAATAAGTTTCATAGCCATTAACAACCACTCTTGTAGCATATTAACATAAACTGTATGATGTAAACTTGCATCTATTTCACGATTCCTTTAACCACATTAATTAATCACATACTTGACATTATCAACATCACATCATGCAAGGAATCACATCATCAAACTAACATAATAAGCATTCACATCATTAAACACTAATGTACCCTCGAAACCCCGTAGGGTGAAAATGAGCAAATGTTTAATTTTATTATTAAACACTCATGATGCTGTTCACCCCTCACTCAATGGCTTATAAGGGAGTCTATCATTCATACATTGTTAAAAGCTATTACCATTGTCATGAAACCATTTACCCACATATCACCACTCTCTAGATCCTTGTGGCATGATTGTTCCAGCAGTGGACCATTATATAGTTCGTACTCATCAACATGGACCATTAGTTGTTATCTAGAACAATGTTAAACATAATTTGTCTTTTGCACAAATCATCATCCTTTATTGTCATTGATGTCGTCAATAATCTTTGGTAACATGATTAGATAAAATATTAATCAATCAATAATCATTCTTTAAAAATGATCTTTTAACATTTATTCATGTGCATACATGAGATGTAAATATAATATCACAACATGCATCTTCTAACAACATTGTGCATGTAAATAATTGTCAAGCATGTCAAAATAATTACCCCATTAGTATGATCATTCTTGCACTAACACACACTCATATCCAAAGGAAACCACTATAACCACCCATTTCACTTAAAGGATACTTGAAACTTATCTTTGTTTTTCATGCATGTAATTGGATAAAAACTTACTCGAAGAGAGCTAGCCCCTTAGCTCCTTCTTTGTGCATGTAACTAAGTAATATTTCCAATATAGTAGATGTTTCCTTCTAAGGGGAAGCTAACATGATAGAAATTATTATCATGCATGCAAATGTAAGTCCCTTTTCGAAAAACATCTTTTCCAAGATAGAGCTATTTACAAAATCTATTGTATGCGCACAGACATGAATTGTTCTACACCATAATGAATGTGTTAGTTATTATTTCTTGCATGCAGATATATGTATTTTACAAAGGAAAGCTAGTGCATTTATTCCAAGTAACTACTTGTTTTAATTTCCATAATACTTACTCTGTTCTATACACATATCCATATTTATCTTTAAAAGACCTAACACAATAGTTCTACAATCCATGTAATCAACTATTGTTTCTATGTTTTTGCATATCTGTTCTTTTCACATAGTTATTTTGAAGAACCCAACATAGTTCCTCTATCATTTATGTACAAATTTGTTATGCATTTGTTTCCAATAAAATATCATAACAAATTCTCATGCATTTGTTTTCAAGAGAGTATCATAATCAACCTTTCTTTTCGGCATAAGACTAAGATAATAATAATGGTAACCTTTTATTCATTAAACCATTCAATTAAATCAAACCATCCCATATGCAACACACAAATCATTTCCCTTTTCACTCACAAAAATAGGTAACTTTTGCAAACTCTTACAAAGGAATTAACACAATTAACTTATCTTTCATGCACAAGATAAACATATTCTTTTGAAATGAGATAGCTATGACTTATATTATCTCTGTTCATTTCATCTATGCATAGGTTAGTATACTTTCTCATAACTAAGATTATTTTTCAAAGGAACTCTCTTATCCATGAGAATATTTCACAAATTACCCTCTTTAATCTATACCTCTTTAATCTATATTCACTTCGAAGAAAATGACTTGGATTTGTTATTATTTCATACACCAGTACGGAACCCCTTATTAAGAAAAGAGCATGCATCCTATCTTTTCTTACATAAAAGACATAAGAAATGTTATATAAAGATAGGAAAGGTTACTTAGCTTTTGATGCTACAAATATATATAATAACAATCTTTCTCTATATGTAATACTATATTTTTTCGTTACTAAGAAAAATATATATTAACAATCTTCATCTACATGCACTAATATATCTTCTTTACCAAGAAAAATATATAATCACAATCTTTACCTATATGCAATTATATATATTTTTTTACCAAGAAAAATATATGATAACAATCTTTAATATATATGTATATCTTTTACCAAGAGAAACATATAATCACAATCTTTATCTACATACAGTAATATATTTTCTTTACCAAGAAAAATATATATAATAACAATCTTTATCTACATGTAGTATTATGTTTTTCTTACTAAGAAAACTAACGTGAATGTATGCATCAAATTTTTATGAATTATTTTCTTTTCAAGAAAAGTTGTTTAATTTACCTTCAAATCAATGAAGATTACAAAAATTTAAACTAGTAACTTAATCATTTCATCTTTTCATCATCTTTTCATCCTTTCAAGACCTTATGAGAATATTTTCAAGAACTAAATTAATTCATGTACCTCTTGTATGCAATGACACCTTCAATAGTGCAAAAGAAATTGACAGAGTTACATCTCTTTGGCAACATCGTCAAACCCATTTTTTTGTTTCCATCACCATAGAGAATTATTGGTCCATCTCGTGGAGGCATGAGATGCTCCATCTGGGGCAATGACGCCAGAAAATAGTTGGCGCAACAGTTAGTAGAGACATAAGTATAAGGAATCCACATTGCTTCAATGGTGTGTGTCATGAACCTTTTATAAGAGAAAAGCATGTTGCCCGGATAGATAGTGTGGTCCATTCTGTCTTGGTCCATTCTGAACTGAGAAGGAAGAAAGCACTTTGTAGCTCCATTCTATTTATAATATATATCTTCTTTCTATAAGAGTGAACAATCACTTTCAGCAAAAACAATACCGTCATGATTCCCTAATGCGAATCCCATTGAAAGAGCCATTACATCAAATTTATAAAACCTTTCTCTTTGACAAGATCTGAGTGGGATATTTTAACAGTTTCTTAACAACTTCTTGATTTGTAACTAATTTGACGTAAATTAAAACTATAAATTCTTATTTTTATGAATGCCAACTAGTTCCCTATTTTTATGACAATTGCATCCCTCATTTCCAAAACATAAATCCATGGCAATGAAGAGGGGATTACAAAAAAAATTACATTTATATTATAAACAATTCATGATGGAAATGGTTTCATTAATAATAAATTAATAATAATATTTGTATGAATACTTTGAGTAATTACCTGGTTGTAATGATTTTACATACTCCCCCCCTTAAAGTGAACATCATCGTCAGTGTTCATCTCTCACCGTAACATCAAATTTTACTCATGACATAACAATCTAATCTAAACAAAATGGCATCCTTCCTCTTTAAAAGGAATAATTTCATTCAACTAAATATCAATAACAAAAATAATAGAGTTATAACACAAGAAAAATCAATAGGCATAAGAACTTATAGGTGCAACAATATAAAAATTCTATCATCCATCACTTGGCCATTATTCAAATTGATACAATACAAAATAAAATATCTATATCAACTTACCATTACTTACCCATTACTCTTGAAGTCATCATCACTTTTATGCAAGTTTTCTAAGAATGTTTGGCAAGCCATCCACACTCCATGGAAAGAAGCCTGTAAGATATGACTAACAAATCCAACAGAATCATATTAGTCATAATATTTTCAATCAAATGAAATATTTTAGCTATCAATAAATCATGTAATGTTAGGTGATATTTCAATCAAAGTACTTCTACAAGCACTTAGAGAGCACCAACACTCTAATCATAAAAATGATAAATCACTGCACCACATGCACATTGTCTTAGCTCCTGCTAAAGACTTCTACACAAGTACTTATAAAAGTACCCAAAGAGCACCTAGCTCTCTAATCATCAAAATATCCAATAACTGCACCAAGTGAAAATTGTATTAGCCCCTACTAAGGCATTCACAAGATTGGTAATACAATAAAGAAACTAAAATTCCAATAATTCCTTACTGAGAACTAAGCTCCTTTCATGTTAAGACGTGCATAACAAATTTTACATAATTACATATAAAATTCATTTTTAACAAAACACATAACTAATTAAATTTTTCTTCTCCTATGAGAACCATAGTGGTAAGATAATTTTCTTCCCAAACCATGGGAACAGGTTTTCACAACCATATTGAGTCATTTTTACATCAAGATAGTTCTTTGACAGAGACCATATCAGGTCCAGTGTGGAATTTCACTGGCCAACCAGTTCAGGAATTCCAATGACCACATAGGGTCCAATATAAGATTCCTCTTGGGAGCATCCTACCTATTCCTCTGACAACATCCTATCTACGACAAATTTTGGGCCTCCTCCAATAAACTCCAAATCAACAGAGTTGCCTCAAGATTTTTACCCTCTTCACCATTTTGGCCAACTCTTTTCCCTTACTAAGATCATTTATATCTAGGGAGAGGAAATCCGGGAATGAAAGTACCATCAAACTCTCTGGGTAGGCAACCACCATCAACCCAATGCCTTCTGGCCTTTCACAATTGTCCACAACTATCTAGCATGTTAAATGTATCTGTTATCCCACAATAATTTACATAATGAAACATATGCACATTATTATTAACAAAAGAAACATTCATGTGCACAACTCATTTACACTTAACCCTCAACATGGGTCCACAATATCTAGATTGACAGGAAACCTAACTAACATACATGTTGTATGCATTTTGATTTTCCAAGTAACACAATCATGCATATCATATAGCATTATAATTTCTCATCTATGGTTGCAATGTGATTTTACCTTGACAAGTTTTCTTGTTTCCATTAAGCTACCACTACATCTCATCAACAATGTTAGTCATAAATATGCATCATTTAACAATTATTCACTTTCTAAATTGCTTCCAATTTCCACTGTGTACTATCATTAACAGACCAATACATGAAGTAACTACCATAATCACTTGTTTATGAATTGTAATAATCTTAATTCAAATTCAATTCATGCATATCAATTTTATTAGTTAGTCATGCAACACTAACAAATCATAGCTACCAACCATGTTAATGCAGCCATGAAAAAACTTAATCAACAATTAGTTATTACAATCAAGTCTCACTACTTAACTCATTTTTTATTTTCAATATCTAAAGGGGTCCTTCCAATGCCCTCTTAAAACACTCTATCTTCCTATTCAAGGATGTTCCCCATATTTACTTTCATGCATTGACTCACTAAAAGTAGTGCATTGTAACTTCTATCATGTTCATTAAATGTGTCATTAATATTTCCATATTTGTGAAAGTTGGTTGTTAATTATCACTTTCAAGATTTTTAATAAGTGTGACAAATGTTTTAGTCTTTTATCCTCATTAGGATTTAAATGACAGGAACATAGTTTTGTAACAAACTTTATTACTTACTACTAATTGCAGTTATAAACATGAATCGCACATATCATGTCAAAACTAGTTTAATGCATATATCAATATGAGGTTGTTAGACTCATACTTAAGTTGATGCTCACTAGTAACATACCTCGATTTCCTTTCTTCTTAAAAATTCCTAAAAGCACCAGTGCTGCAACCTTTAGCTCTGATACCACTTGTAACATACCCTGATAACCTTACATTAAAATGCTGGCAGTTAGATTTTTTTTATACAAATTACCCACTAGTAATTATCTAAATCATTATTCCAGATTCCTCGTTAACCATTAATTAGAATATTCATTAGCACATAAAGTGACATTACTAGAGGAATAGTAAGTTTAATAGCCGTTAACAACCATTCTTGTAGTATATTAACATAAACTGTATGACATAACGTTGCATCCATTTCATGATTCCTTTAACCACATTAATTAATCACATACTTGAAATTGTCAACATCACATTATGTAAGGAATCACATCATAAAACAGAAATAATAAGCAATCAAATCATTCAACACTGATATACCCTGGAAACCCCATAGGGTGAAAACCAGCAAATGTTTAATTTTATTATTAAATGCTTGTGAGGGTATTCACCCCTCACTCAATCACTTATAAGAGAGTCCATCCCTTATTCATTGTAAGAAAATATTCCAATGAAATGTCACTAAAATGCCACATACCTAGGTAAAAGCTATTACAATTGTCATGAAACCATTTATCCACATATCACAACCATCTACATCCTTGTGGCATGATTGTTGCATCAGTGGACCATCCTGTAGTTCATACTCATCAGCATCAACCATTAGCTCTTATCTCCCACAATGTTAAACATAATTTGTCTTTTTCACAAATCACCATCCTTTCCTGTCATTAATGTCATCAACAATATTTGGTAACATGATTAGATAAAGTATTAATCAATCAATAATCATTCTTTAAAAGTGATCTTTTAACATCTATTGATGTGCATACATGAGATGTAAGTATAATATCACAACATGCTTCTTCTAACAACATTGTGCATGTAAATAATTATCAAGCATGTCAAAATAATTACCCCATTACTATGATCATTCTTGCACCATCACACATTCATATCCAAAGGAAACCATTACAACCATCCTTTTCACTTAAAGGATACTACAAACTTATCTTTTTTTTTCATGCATGTAATTAGATAAAAGCTTATTCAAAGAGAGCTAGCCCCTTAGCTTCTTCTTTGTGGATGTAACTAAATAATATTTGCAATACAGTACATGTTCCCTCCTAACAGAAAGCTAACATGATAGACATTATTATCATGCATGAAAATGTAAGTCCCTTTTCGAAAAAAAATCTTTTCCAAGATAGAGCTATTTACAAAATATATTGTATGCACAAAGACATGTGTTGTTCTAAACTAGAACTAATGTGTTAGCCATCATTTCTTGCATGCAGATATATGTATTTTATAAAGGAAAGCTAGTACAATTGTTCCAAGTAACCATTTGTTTTACTTTCCATAATACTTTCCTTCTTTTCTGCACACAAATCCAGATTTCTCTTTAAAATACCTAACAAAATAGTTCTACAATCCATGTAATAAATTATTGTTGCTATGCTTTTGGATATGTGTTATTTTCATATAGTTATTTTCAAGAACCGGACATAGTTCCTCTATCATTTATGTACAAAGTTATTATACATTGATTCCAAGAAAGTATCAAAACAAGTTCTCATGCATTTGTCTTCAAGAGAGTATCATAATCATCCTTTCTTTTGGGAATAAGAACTAAGATAATAATAATGGTAACCTTTTATGTATTAAACCATGCAATTAAATCAAACTATCCAATATGCAACACACAAATCATTTACCTTTTTATTCACCAAAATAGGTAACTTTTGCAAACTCTTGCAAAAGATTTAACACAATTAACTTATGTTTCACGTACAGGGAAAACATATTCTTTCCAAAGAAGATAGCTATGAATTATATTATCTCTGTTCATTTCATCTATGCATATGTTGTTATACTTTATCATAACTAAGTATTATTTTTCAAAAGAACTCTCTTACCCATGATAATATTTCACAAATTACCCTTTTTAATCTATATTCACTTCCAAGAAAATGACTTCGATTTGTTATTATTTCATACACCAGCACGAAATCCCTGCTTAAGAAAAGAGCATGCATCATATATTTTCTTACATAAAAGACATATGCAATGTTATATAAAGACAGGGAAGGTTACATATCTTTTAATGCCACAAATATATATAATAACAATCTTTATCTATATGTAATAATATATCTTATTTTACTAAAATATATATATAATAACAATCTTCATGTGCATGAATTAATATGTTTCGTTACCAAATAAAAATATATAATCGCAAATATTTTCTACATGAAGTAATATATTTTCTTTAAGAAGAAAAATATATATAATAACAATTTTAATATACATTTTTCTTACCAAGAAAAATATATAATCATAATCTTTATCTACATGCAGTAATATATTTTCTTTACCAAGAAAAACATATATAATAACAATCTTTATCTACATGTAGTATTATGTTTTATTTACTAAGAAAACTAACGTGAATGTGTGCATCAAATTTTCATGGATTATTTTCTTTACAATAAAAGTTGTTTAATTTATCTGCAAACCAATGAAGATTACAAAAAATGAAACTAGTAACTTGATCATTTCATCTTTTCATCATAGTTTCATCATTTCAAGACCTTATGAGAATATTTTCAAGAATTAAAGTAATTCACATACCACTTGCGGAATGACATCTTCAATAGTGCGGAAGAAATTGACAGAGTTACATGTCTCTCGGAACATTGTCAAACCATTATTGGTCCATCTCGTGGAGGCAGGAGATGCTCCATATCGACCAACAATGCTGGAAAATAGCTGGCACAGAAATTAGTAGAGACATAAGTGTAAGGAATCCAAGCTACCTCAATGGTGCTGTCATGACCCTTTTATCAAAGAAAAGCATGTTGCCCAGATAGATAGTGTGGTCCATTCTGTCTCGGTCCATCCCGAACTCAGAAGGAAGAAAGCACTTTACAGTTCCTACCTCTTTAATGGCTATACTCTCTGCAACTTATAAATATAATATATATCTTCCTTCTATAAGAGTGAAGAATCACTTTCAGCAAAAACAATACTTTCATGATTTCCCTAATGCAAATCCGATAGAATTAAGAGCCATTGTGATGAATTTACAAACCCTTTCACTTTGACAAGATCCCAATGGCATATTTTAGAAGTTTCTTAAGAACTTCTTGATTTGTAAGTAATTTGAAGTAAATTAAAAATATAAATTCCTACTTTTATTAACGCCAACTAGTTCCCTATTTTTATGACAATTTCATCCCTCATTTCCAAGACATAAATCCATGGCAATGAAGAGGCGGTTACCAAGAAAAATCCATTTATATTTCAAACAATTCTTGATGGAAATAGTTTCATTAGTAATAAAATAATATTATTATTTTTATGAATACTGTGAGTAATTAACTGGTTGTAATGATGTTACAAAAATGAAATTAAAAAAAAAAAACAAAAAAAACAAAAAATTAATAATTATATTTATATTTATACTTATAATTAATAATTAAGCCAACCTAGATCCATCTTAACTCAAGATCTTCTAAGCATTGAGAGGGATCAAATTTCTTGAGATGCAAACCTCCTTTAGAATGAAAAGAGATTTGACCCCTCTCCACACTTGGTAAATCCAAAGATAAGATTGATCCAGGCTCGTTATATATATGTATATGTCTATGTATATGTCTATGTATATGTATATGTATATGTATATATATATATATATATAATTTAGTGAATGCTAATCATCATATCACATAAAAGAGAAGTCACTATAAAAATACTTCAATGTGAATGAATATTGGGATATTTCACCTCTGCTAGTTAAAATTGTTTTTTTATTAATATTTTTATGTTAATCTTAGTTTTATATTGAATATGAAAAAAATACGCATCTCCAATTATATTGCATTTTTAAAAATATGCTTCAAAAATTTAAAAAAAATTAAAATAATAAGTAATAAAAGACATTTTAATCACAAACCTTATTTTAACAATATTCCATTACACATAATAACATTTCTTTAATAATCTCAAAAAGTGGTGTTCTACAAAATTTTGGATATGCACTGAAATCATAACTCTTGAGTCTTATGTGCCTCTCAACCACTCTTCCCATGGCTAGTTCCAAGGAGGGAGTTGAGATCCTTCATATCAATGAATTGCAATAGACTATAATTTTACAAGACAACCTTTTGCTTCAAGACCTCAAGTTTCTAGTAAAAACCCTAAAGGAGAACATCAAAATAGTTGTCCACCCAGCAACTCACCAAGGAAACAACCTCGTAGTTGTCTCCGAAAAGTAGCAATAGATCCAAAATTTTAAAGTACAATCCAGTAGTATTGGGGAATATATTCAAAATTTACAAAGATCACACCCTCATTGTGAAATTTCTGGGCATTTGGTCATTAGAAAAGGCACTCTCCCATTGGATCCAATTTAAATGGAAGCCTAAGGGGAAAATCAAGCTTGAAATAGGTGCCAAGGATTTTTTTACTATAATATGTACAAGCATTGAAGACAAAATTTGGGTTTTTGAAATCAGATTGTACTTCTTCAACTCCATCAGGCTCTATTTTTGGTTTTGGATGGAGAGAATTGTACCTCATAAAAAATATTTCACTACAACTTTTGTCTATATTAGAATATACTCATTGTCGAAATAATTTTAGCATGAGGAAACCCTCGTTGGCATCAAAAAATCTCTCGGAAATTTTGTAAAACCTCCAAAACTACAAAGCAAGTCAAGTATATCTGATATGCCTACATCTGCATTTATATGTATATCTTAGAGTCACTCCTAGAGTCCATTGATATTTATTATTAGGATGAACTACAAAAATGAACTTTGGATTACGAGCATAGACCCTTTCAATGCTAAAGATGCCATGACTATGCCGATCTTTATAAAAATTACCTGCTTCTCACTATAAATGTTAAACCTTATCCTACACCCATGTCAAATGACGACACCTTCACCAAATTTGGTGGAAAAGAAAAGGGACCAAACCCCCCTCCTCCCCTCAACTCGATCATGCAGGAAGCAAGTACCTACTGGTAACTGGTTTACCCATCTCTCCTATGTCCATCCCAAGATAAAGACTTGGTGGAATGAATAAGTGACTCAGAAGTAACTTCAATGTGCAAGTCACAAAAAAATCTCCAATACATCAAATAACAGCTCAAAAGGCTAGAAAAAATAGAAACTTTGGCAACATTTTGGAAGAAAAGCATAAACTGGAAATGAAAATGGAAAAACTAAACATGAAACCATCTTCCACATTAGATTAAAGGTATAGTTAAAGAAGTTGTTACTCTCACACAACTTAAGGAACATTGAAAGAAAAAAGAATTAATTTGGCATAAAAAATACAAGATACAGTGGTTCAGAGAGGAAGAAACAAATTTGACATTTTTCCACAAATCCATGTTGTAACATGGCCACCATAATCACACATCCTCTCTCAAAATATAGGAAGGAATTAAGCTATAGGGGAATCAAGGTATAGCCCAAGAGATTAACATATAATATCAAGATATTCCAATAAAATCTATTTCTAATAGACAACTGGTGATTCAACAAATAAAAAAGGATATTCCTTTACTAGCCACATAGGAATAGAATGAAGCTCTAAACAAAGAAATATTATTTGAAGAAGTGGAATCAATTATCAAAGTAATGCTTCATAACAAAGCTCCTAGGCTAGAAGATTTAACAGTAGAATTCTTTCAAAACTATTAGCCCACTATTAGCCACAATTTCTAGCAAGTGGTGGAAGAATCTTGACAAACAAAGTCCATCTCACCAACCCTTGATACCACCTTCCTCAGATTGGTGCCTAACAAGGACAAGAAGGAGGGCCCCAATGGTTACTGACCCATAGCTCTTTTAAATGTCATTTCTAATATCACTACCAAAATAATAGCCAATCAACTCAAACCACTACTTCAAAATCTCATTTCAATGGAGGCATCATGGTTTCTCATGAAACCATTCATGTAAACACATCCCCTTACCCTCAAGGATGTTCTCACTATACTTTTCCATCTTCTATAGTACAATTAGATAAATGCAGTAATAATAATAATATTTTTATTATTTTTCTACAAGTTTTCAAAACCCAAAATGAATGTCACCATTGCACTCGTCTTGGTCAAAATTTTCCAGTGATATAATTTTTGTCCAATTTTGGACTCTAGGAATGGCAATTGTTATCCTCCACATTTTATTAATTTCAATGTGTCATTCCTCCTTCCCTGCCATGTGGTGCCCATGTGGCATATCTAAGTACCTTATTCCTAGTTCTAACCCCCACCTCCATGTGTGTTATATTATCTAATATATATATATATAGTCTACTGCAAGTTTGGGCAAATTGAAATTTGTCAATTTCTTCAAGCAACCAAATAGAGGTAGAACTATTATTGACAAGACAAAGAAGGTGGTTCTTGTATGATTGTATGTCACTGAAAGGAACAAAAGAAAAAACAAACTAATTTCTTATAATATTTAACCAATAGATAGTGTAACCATATGTAGTGTAATCGTCATAATCTTGGTATAAATATAACAAAAAAAAAATATTTTATAGAACACAGCCTCCTTTGAGGGTGTTATGTCACCATAAGTTATTTCCTATTCCAAACCATGTAAATGTTGCTACAAATAAAAAAATGTGAATGCATTTTTTTGTTGATATGTTTGAGCACAACCTAATCATATTTTCATGGACTCAATTTTTGCAACATAATGAAGAATACTGACTCCCCCATGTGCAGAGTCCACCATGCTTTACTTACACACTTAATTTAAATCAATAATCTACTTTAAATAATCATTTATCTACTCACACTTGCTTGAAAATGAGGAATCCAATCTTTAACATAACTGTGAAAAAAAATACTAATTCTAACTTTATTTTTTAATTTGATGGTTTCAGTGATGAAAGCATGAGGTTGGAGTGGTCATAGAGTCTTCACTAATCATCAAATCACAATATGGGGGCCATTATTCAACTTAACTTTTCTAGAGTCAAAGTATTGAGAAAAACTGGTTGAAGAAAATAGTTCTACATGTTTGCTACAGGTGGTGCTACAAGAGGTCTTTTATTGCTACAGGAGGCCCTGCTCTGCTACAAGAGGAGGATCTGAGAGATTTTTGTGGAAATAAATGGTATCTTGAAGGAAAATGAAGGTGGATAAAGGTAAATGGAGGTGAATGAAGGGTGTGAAGATCCCTTAGCCAAGCCTAGTACCCCTTGGAGGACTATCTTGCACCAGAGTTGATGCCCACGGTGTGCTTCATCTAGCTTAACAGAGTCAATTCAAAGACAGAGTGTGGAAGTAAGGTGAGGTGCCTAAGAGGAAGATGGAAAGGTACATGTGTATGTGGGAAGGTACTCCCACCCGCGTAAACTAGCATGGTTCCTGCACCTAGCCAAGTACATGCATCAAATGACCATTATTGTAGAAACGTAAAAAGTCATGGAAAATATTTGTTGAATTTTATTGTAGTCTACCCTAAGATAAAAAACAACTTAAATTTCCAAATCAATGCTATTAACTCCTATGTTGCAGAGATAAGACATTCAGAGAGATTTAAATCTAATACCCGACAATTTCCAAGAAATCATAAACAAACATTTATGAGTTGTTATTGTGTATATTTCCAATCACTCTTCGCGCAAGAGAGGTGATAGGAAAGCTTGAAATTACAAGTTTTTATCATATAAAATCTACTGAAGCAAGGAAATAATTGCAATACTTTGAAACAAGAACCATAAAGACATATAAGAGGGGGACTAAAGCCTATGGGTTTGGACCAAACCCAAGGGTTTCAACCCTCCAAAATTAACTCATATGAAAACCAATAGTAACATTCTCATTAAAAAAAATGATAGTGACATACATCATGAAAAATAAGAATGAAAATGGCAAGCACTAGGCTTAGAGTAGCTACTCCTAGCTACAACAAAAAACTTAAACCTAATGAGCCTCTTGGCTAGTTTATTGATACAAAAAGTTATCTGATGGTAGCTTGCTTGAAAAACGGAATGATTCCCTCCAACATTTTGAGATTTGTGAATATGGTCCTCCTTGATGTTCATATGTACTTAGAGTCCCTCTGCTGCTAGTGAATTTGAGCTATGTGTGAGGATTATGTGATCTCTAGCCGAGTTACAGAGTTAATGAGGTGGACAAGCCCCATATATTCTCTCTTGGTTGTATCCATCAACTCCCTGCATAGTAAATTCCTCCAAAATTCTTCTTTTCATGCAAATTAATCACATTATGCTATACAATATGACAAACACCCTTTAGTCTTCCTACTAAGAAATATTATGGCTAAAAATGAAAATTAATGTAAGAAAAGGAGAGTTTTAAGGGTTGGAGGATAGCACAATGAACTTAGAAATATACCTATTGATGGGACCCATCAATTATTATTCCAACTATAGCAAGATTCACGAATAGTTATATATTTACACCATCATATTGATATTCAAAGTGTTGTATGCACAATCCTTATATAGTACATGTGTTTAGTAATCATATTCAACATTGAATCTATAAGTTTCCACTACACATGGTAATTTATATATGGTATCCAAACCCTTTAGCCAAATTTGGATGTTTATCATATTATATCTCACACCCTCGTCATATATGCCATGTGTGGGATTTTCTAGAGGTTAACTTATTGTTAACCTTGGTAATACATTAATAATGTTTATGCACTTTAACTCTAATCCTATAATTTTCGTTTACATTTACCATGGAGGATTATTGAAAAGCGCACTTGTTTTCCATTCAAAAATATTTGTTACATCTGGACTGTACACTTCTCCATGGCTTTATTATGATGATGGAGGTGACTCTTGTTAGGTAGAGGTGTAACCACCTCTAGGGTTTTTGCTCGACACTGTCATTGTGCACCTTCGACCTTGATGAGAGCTCTACCTTGACTCTTAGGGTTTTTTTTCCATTACATTATTGTTGTTTACTTTGGGACAAGAGCTTATCCATCCAAAAGTTGTTTCTCTACTCCTTGGAAGCACTTCATATGTACTTAATGACTAGTAAGAGGATTGGGATTTTCAAAGGGTTTTTCTTCTTTTTCTTTCCTTTTTTATCAAGATTGCTTGTCAAATAATTTGTACTGACATCTATGTATTTTCCTTTATAGGTTTCTTTTCCATTATGGAGCCTTTAGCTCAGTCATAATTCTATATGTGTTTTAAGTATTGGATTAACTATGGGATTTTATTATGCTACGTTCTTTGAAGGTAAATTCTTTTCCTAACTTCCAACAATTATTCAAAATATCATTACTATATATAATGTTTCTCTCTTTTTGTTGACTCCAACAAGGTATTGTGGCTCCTGAGGAGGAATTATGCACCTCTCTCATTGCAGGTAAAGGTTGTCTTCTTATTGGTTTTCTTCTATCCTAGCTGCAAAATTTTACTAGCGTGGTCTTTTCCCTAAGCTGTAGAAACCCTAACAATATATCTTTTTTTCTTTTGGTTTTGTACAGGTTGGCTATATGCCAAGTTTTCTATGAGTGTAATGCTTCTTCTCCAAATTACAGTTGGAATACTCCTTCTGAGTTCTTCCTTCTTTGCCTTGACTTTCAGGTTTCTTTAGCATTGCTCTTCTTTTGCTTACATGTTTAGGTTGTTCCTATTCTGGCACAATTGTATTCCATGTCAAGCTTGAGGCATAAAACCCTAATATTTTGTCAATGGGTTCTACTCAAAAAATAGAATTAGGATTTATTTTCATTTACCTAAGAGGGGTTTCATAGTTATATCAGTTTTTAATATTGAATGTATGGCTACACTATAGTTGTAGTAATTTTATTAGAATTTTAAATAGCCCTTTACCTTTTCTTTAAAGTGTAACACACATTCCACTAAGATATATATATATATATATAAAAACTCTTATAATAGTCTTGTCTTTTATTGATTTTTTTGTATGAAAACTTAACCTCTTAGGAGTTCGTTCTTTTAGTATGGTAAAGAAAATAGATAAGGTTATTCGTATACATTATTTGTTGGGTATTGTCTTTTTTTTCTTCATCTTGTATAACCTGCTATAATACTCATTATATCTTCTTTCTTTTGAGAAAAAATATGACCGGTAGAGAATCTCCAGATTTCTAATTCTTGTTGTTCCAATTTACTGGTTACAAATCTATTGATTACAATAAGTAATAATGTACTTATTACACCGTAGTTTTTTTAAGTAAAAAATATCACTTTGTAGTTGTGTAGGATTTATACCTCTAAATGAATTATGTTCCCAAAATTTAATTAGGGTTTCTTTCATTTCCCTACACGAGGGTTTCAGAATTATATCAGTGTTTAATATTGAATGTCTGGCCAGAAATGAGCACTATAGTTGTCATAATTTTATTATAATTTTTAAATGGCCGCCACCGTTCCCTTTAAAGTGTAGCATGCATTCCATTGTGGATAATGTATATATCTAAACTCTTTCATGGCCCATATAATAGACTTGTCTTTTATGGATTTTATTGTGTGAAACTTGACCTTGTATGAGTTCGTTCTTGTCGTATAGTAAAGAAAATAGGTATGGTTATTCCTATATATTATTTGTTGAATGTGGTCTCTTTTTATTCATGTTGTATAAACTACTGTAACGCTTGGTATCTCTTCTGACAAAAGATATTAGTTGCAGATATATAGATTATGAATTCTCATTGTTTCAATTTACAAGTTAAAATTCTAACGATTACCATAAGTAACAAGGGAGCCCCTGCCGTGGCGGTAGTCCCTGCCGGGGTCTGCCACAGCAACAATACAAAATTGCAATGCATGCAAACAGAAAACCATTAACCACCATCTTTTATTTGTTCAGACCTACATGCAGTAAATGGTTGGGATGAGGTACCCATCAAACACTCCAATTAAGATTTTATTTTGAGTTAAGGGAATTCATTTTCAGAGAGGATGGAAACACCATTCATCGATGTGGAAAAATATCCCACTTTCCTTTTATAAATAACGAGAAAACATTAGAACTAATGAGAAAAAAATATAAATGAAAAGAAAGAGGGAAGATTGTCTCATGGAGCCCAGAATCAAATTGATAAAATTAACCACGGCAGACTTCCCTTGTAAATTCAGTATTCAGGGTTTCTGAATTATAAAATTTACTTTATACAAACGGTTAATCTCTCGAAAGAAAATTACAAAATCATGATATTCAATAGAAGGTTTGTCGCATCGCTCTCCCATCCCACTAACCTATAGACATATGTACAACATAACTACTATAACTTCCATCCACACCCAAATCATTTAAATACATGGAAGACACAGAGCGCGCAGGAACAGAGGAAATGGATCAAGGACAGAAGTAATCCATCATGCTATAGATGGCCGAAGAAGAGGGTGATGAAACAGATTGAGAAAACCATCTTTCGAATTGAGCAGCAACAAAAGAGTTAGTATTATTTTGCACTCCTACCAATAACTCCAGCGGATGAGTTGTGAACTGCGATGTCAATGCTACCGGTTGCTCAGTACTCGGAACTCCCTGCCTCTGCTCCTCCTTTTGTGAGTTGCGATTACGCAGCTTCTGCAACTGTTCACACCAAATTAGTGCCACAATAGACATTTTTTCCCAGACTCACAATAGAAAGAATGAATCTTTAATATTCTCACTCACAACACTCGCAAAATCCTTCTATCTTGCTACTTAAACGCTGTTAGTACATACCAAGCTTCTCGAATTGATGGAGACTCTGACGGGTTTCCTCCTAATTTATAGGCAGCTGAGGCTCCACATATAGATGGCGCCTTTTTCTTCTATGTGCGGCGAAACATGTCTGCTGGTTTGGTTTGAACTTTACAGGAGAGGGAAGTGGTTAACATGCTTCAGGCATTATGTTGGTGCAGAATTGAATTCTAGAATGGGATTCTCCATGAACACTTCTAGATTTAGATTATATCTATGAAGAAGACGAGAGGTTAGTCTCAACGATCTTCGAAAAATATCTTAATCACTTTGAACCCTCTTACAGAGGGGAGCCGTAAAAGTGAAAAATCAAGAGTTACCTGCTATGCCTGGTCCAAAGACGCCGTGCTTTGGAGAGCCATCTCACCGCCGGGGAGGAGTGCAAATGACAGATTTTTCGGGCAAACGGGTGGGTGGTTAGCTAAATTGTTCGAGACAAGTGAAGAACGTCAGATTCAACCTTAAATTAAATTGATGTTTATAAGTGCCCTATCTCCAAACATCTGGCTACCCGGGGTTTTGTATTAGCCAGGCTAGGAAACTCTGTGGTAAAGACGTACAACAACAGAAAACAAATAGGAAAAGCATATTGTCCACATTAAAAAATCATGCCTAAAAGTATAGCAAGAAGCTATTCATGGCATAGAAAAATTAGGGAGCATGGTAAGTATACATTTTAACTAATTCACATGTGACATCGAAATATAATTGACGTCCTTCCGAATCAAAGACGAATCTTGAATGACAAAACCAAGGCTTGTTATGAGACAGAGCCCGAGGCGTTGTAACCAGGGTTGAGTTACAATGCTGTGGGACAGCCACTCAAGAGCGGCGACATCTGAGCCTGAGCAGGCCAGACAGAATTCTCGGGCATGGCCAGAATTTAACACCCTGGTGTTACAAACCCTCGAGTAGGGGATTTTAAACAACCCAACCTTAAGGAGTCAAAAGGGATCTAGTAGAGTGTTATTAAGCTTGTGGCTGTAAGCGGATTTAGAATAAAAAAAAAAAAAATTAAATACAAGATACATTTGCAAACTGTGCAGTGTAGTCAATCAATAGTAGCAATTATCCACCAACAGTTGGCCGAATCTGATTATCCATGAACAGAGAAACTTCAGTCCATTTAACTTCACAGTCCATTTAACGCAAATACACCCTTGCACTTGTTCCTACATATTGTTCTGTTGAAAATCGTGGAGACATCTGCCATATATTATTTTATTGTAGCTTTATATTTGCCCGGCCTTATTACTTGTTGCTTGCCCCATTGCCAATAGCTTGTTCCTTATAATGACTTTCCCCTATTGAAAGTGGTGTTAGAGTCCACTAAAAATAAAAATAAAAAACATTTTGCAAATTCCACATCACAAAACATAAATAATTTACTTTTAAAATTCTATTTATTTAGGCTCTGATTGATTGGTTCAAAAGCTTTGAGTCTTTATTTCACAAATGATAATTTCGGTTAAGGTTCTGTCATGTCAGGCTCTCAGTACTTTCTTATTTTACAGTATGCTTACCCCTGATGGGAGGAAGCCAAAATACACTTTTTCCTGGACATGAATCTACAGAAATTTAAGGATGATTACACCCTCATTATCATCCAAATTCGTTGCACCCGGACTTTTCAAGAATTATTACCCACTATATATCAGCCCCACTGAAACTGAATTATCTATATATATATATATATCAACCCCACTCAAACTAATTGGAGGTCGGACCCTACTATGAAGTGGGGGGTCGGGCCTTGGTCCGCTTCGAAACTTCCTCACACACCGACTTTTGTGAACCCGACTACACTATCTACCCGTCAGTGCATTGAACCCGATTTCTATGGATCCAGTAAGATTCATTCGTGATTTTTTTTTTTTTTTGGTTTTTTCTTTTAATTTTTATGAATTCGTAAGTTCCTACAATTTGCGCTAAAATTAGAAAAACGTCAAAATGAAAAGTCAGCTTACATTTCTGAAATCCTTATAACGGAAGAGCTTTTATTAGTGCCTATTGCGTCCCACTTGATTACATAACAAGGATCATAAATCCAACTTTGCTTTCGGAGCTTGATTTGATGGCGTTAAGAACCTCAACTGCAGGTTAAACACAACTTGGTTACGCGTAATTCATCGATTTAAGTATGATGAGTCGTGTACAAGGATGCTAACATATAAATCTAAAAAAACCTGATTATAAACCTTAGTTTTTTTTTTCTGAAAAAAAACACACTTATAAGAGGAAAGAAAATATAGTCATGTTTAACCCAAATGTAAATTTAAGTACTAATAATGGAGCAAAAACTTATTGCAATAACGCAGTTCTGTTTTGTCAAAATAAAATAAAACAACACATTTAATGAGAAGTTGATAAGCTAATCGAAGATTTTTTCGTTATTTATTTGAAAACTGCACCGACAACAAACCTAAAATACTATAAATGCACTTTGGCAAAATACATCAAATTGAAAAAGACAAGGAATAGTGAAACAAAGACTATAAAAATAAATACACTAGGATCCACTTCCGTTAGATTCAAAACACACTCAAAACTCGTTTTACAGGGAAACAAAATTCAATGGAAAAAGATCAAATGTGAGGGAAATAAAATAAAATGTAGAACCATTTCGAGGACGATTTCCCGGTTGGTAATGTTTTAGACAACACCCGTGCGACCATGGTAGAACTTGTGAGGCATACCCTTGTGAATTGAACCATTGACCTTAATATCCACGTATTGCCCAATCTTGTATGCCCTCAGATATGTGCTGAGAGAGGTGTATCCTTCTTCCTGAACAAGTCCCCCGTCCGAGCTCACACTCCATGACCTGTCGACATATTCTACTCCCTCGGTGGATCCATTCTTCCTGCTGCTGCTTTTGCAACTCGTCTCTCGTCAAACACAAGAATTTATGTAAATGGATCCATTCCCGAATGATGACCATAGGTGGTCAAATGGGTATTGCATAATTCACCAGGAAACGATATTCAAAGTACTGACGAAAACCATCACAACTAACTACAAAAGTAGATAAAAAATTGGGCTTCGCATAGGAATCTCTCTTCGTTGTACTAGTTGGTATAAAATTTAGAGGGCATAGATTTTCACTGTATTGAACAAGATATTTTCACCGTGCATTGGATAGTCCTTGAATTATATGTTACAAATATCCACGATGGTTTTCTCGACAACCACACACAAATATAAGCCTCCACGGTTTCGCAACAGATTGGAGTTAAGTTGCCCAATAGATCCACCACTGTGTACTCCTAGCACTGGTACTAGAAACCATGACCAAATGCCAAAGAATTCTTATAACAAAAGAAGTAAAGCTATACAAGGGAAACCCGAGCTTGCTCTCAGGAGCTTCCATACAACTCGACAGAGAAACAGTCGAAGAGACCCTTAGCTAACCATCCAAAGAGTAATGAACGGAGACTTTCCATTGAGGGCGGCCGAATGAAAAATGCATACCTGGAACCCTCGACCCGGTGCAATGAGGACTTCCTTAAAGCAGAGTAGGCGCCCAACCTGTATCCACAACCAGGGTAGGAAACAAGGTAAGACTGTGTCAGTATGTGAACTAGAAACCAAATTATAACAGTGTAGATGAGGGGACGCAGTGGCTAAGAGTTGGGAACCTACCTGGGTCGGGTAGAGCCATGAACAGCTTTCAATGTTGCAACAAACCTTCACTTTTGAGACCCAAACTCTGCAACCAAAGAATGCAAACGAGGTCACGAATAACACAAAATAGAGGTGTAGCTAATGTGTAGAATCTCAAAAAAAAAAAGAAACAACTTCACTGCAAGTTGTTTACCTGAAGGATGCAGGAAGCCTGGTGTCGCCAGCGGTGGAAATGGAATGGAGAAGTTGACAACCTGACCGGCATGAGTTCTTCCTACCAGAGCTGGCACTGCGGGAACCTCAGTGAACCAACTTGCAAATGAATTCCACTATCCTGAACGAGGCTTAGGTTGAAAACCGTGGGTTGGTGTTAGCCGTTGGATAGCCAGGCAAAATCATCACCATCGATGGTGGCAGGACTACCCACAGTGCTGAAACAAACTGCCAGCCACGTACAGAACGGACCGCCAGAGTTAAAGGCACCTTACCTCGACCATGTGATGGCGGATGAACTACCAAACTTCCTGATACCGCGTGGATAGCAATTGCATGTAATCCAAGTGGCAAAGTAAATGAGCCATATCGTACCAACTAAAATTCAGAAAGGTAAATGAGCAACAAGCCCTTTAAACTTTGGTTAAATTTTTTTTTTGGATTTGGAAATTCACCAACCCGGCAATAAGACCCCAAATATAAAACTTTGGATAAAAAGCAAGAAACATAAAGGTTCTAAAATAAAACTTTGGGTAAAAACGAAAAACATCAATAAAATGTTCTGGTCAACCCAAATTAATAGAGAGTCAACGACGGATCTAACGCTAATAGTCCCAGCAGGGACTAATAAAGTACAAATTGTACCATAGGTTCCTTTTATTTATTTTTAAATATAGAAGCTCACTTCGCATTTATACAAGATTTATTCCTCTAAACAGGTTATGTTCCCAAATTGAATTACGGTCTCTTTTCATTTCCCTCGGCGACGGTTTTAGAATTATATCAATGTGTAATATTGAATGTATGGCTACAACCTCTAGGTCAAAAACGAGAACCATCGTTGTAATAATTTTATTATAATTTTTAAATGTCACTTGGCTTTCCAAGTGTAGCGCACATTCCACTGTAGCTTATATGTATATACAATATCTTTCATGGCCCATTTTCATGTCTCCGTATAATAAAAAAATATATATATATTAAAATCCACAACATTAAACCATAGTAAAATTGTGTTAAGTGAGTACATTTACCTGAGATATCATTTTTCTTACACATGCGATTACAGAAATTACAATAGAAATATATTAACTACTACATTTAATATACTACACTATGGTTTGGTTTCTAACACATTTAAATATTTACATTCCTCTGTCCTCCCGAGGGATGGTGGGAGTAGGTCTCGGGAAACCCTCTGTCTGCTTACCAGTTGTCCTTCCCTCCTCAGAAACTCTACTCCATCGACGATCTTTCGTGCTTAAACTCATCCAACGACAGAGTACATATCCCTAATTGTTACAGTTGTTCATTAGTGAGGGTTCATTGTGTTCTGTTTAGCATTACAGTGCTTGGTTTGGACCTCCGGTGACTTTCTTACTCCATGGAATCACTGCAAGTTTCCAAATGCTACACTACTGCTGCTAAGGCGTGGCTGGTTGGATCATCTATTAACTCTATTTCCACTACAGATCCCACACAACGTGCAACCTTGATAGGTATTCACGATTTTATAAAGAGTTATTCCTGTGTATTACTATTTTGATTATTCTTCGAACAATGGTGATGTTTTCCGTTATTTTTTTTCATGTTACTCCGGAGGCACGCTAGCACCCAAGGAGGTTATGCAAGGTGCTTCTTCCGGAGCTTTGTCATGGCTTTGTGTTCTGGCCAGAGTTATTTCTTCGGGTATGTGAAAGAATTTCTTCTTCTAGAAGCCTATAGGTGGCAAAGTTTGAATAGACTAGGTTATGGTATTTCCGATTGGCTTTGCCTCTTTGTGGGCACCTTCCAAAGTGTTAATGCCTTTAGTCTTTATGGCGTTCAGATTTTGATGTCTATTTTAGATCTTCTAGGTATGTGGAATAGCTTTGACCCTCTGTGGCAAGCCTCTGTCGATGTAATGAGTTATATTTACTTTATCAGCATCATAATTAGTGAGGGTTCCCTTTTAGAAAGTTTCCTAGATGGATCGTGAACCTCTATTTGTTAAACCCCTTGAATTTCCATTGAAGAGGGTTCCAACCCTGGTTAAGTTCGTCATTCTTTTGTTACAAGCTATGAATTATTCACTGTAAATATACATGTACAGTTTATTAAGTTTCAGTTCAAGATTTCACTATAATTTCTCTTGCTCCATTAATAAGTTTTCAGTTTCAAGTCCTAAACGAACTCGTTCAATTGCATTCAATATTTTCATAGTCGTCTAGCTTACTCTGTCTCTGAATTAAATCATATAGTTAGCAATCTGTATTTTATAGTTATATGTTTATTCTCGTCGAATTCTAATGGCAGTCTTAATTTAGTTTCCTGAAATTTTAGTTCGGGGTTCAGTTCTAGGTTCTAGCTCCATCGTGCAGTCAATTCTATGCTTCGATAGGGGTAGTTTCGACTTGCATCTTGAAATGTTTTTCTTCATTTGGATTATTTTTTTAAGCCATGAGTGTTCTTAACCTATTAGGCTATAGGTAGCTTGAGGTTGTCTTGCCCTTTTGCTTACTCTACTTTTGGCGATCCGCGGCAAGCCTATTAAAATAATTATTGAAGTTCTTTGTTTATTTAATTTCATTCAATAATTACATGGTTTGATGAAAATATATTCAGCCCATTAGTTTGGATCCTTTTTTGATACAATGTTTCTCCATATTTAGAGCAAGTTTACTCGAATTAATTAATTTAAATTAACTGCCCGTACCCATTTCAAGAAGCTACTGTTTAACTTATATTTTTTTTAAAATAAATTTAAGAAAAGAAAACTTTCCTTCTGTCGTACTATACCACAACCCCCATTTATATTTTTAATTTTAGCTTTAAAATTTTAATAAAAAATGGGTCCCCTTTAGAATATAAAAAGCAATAAAACTTTTTAATAAAGTAGATTTGCCATATTAGTCATATAAAAGTTGCTTTATGAGTATTTAGGACCACTCATCACAAATCATAATTCTTTAGAACCCGTGAACATCCATTTGGAAAGTGCGATGTGATCACAGTCATAGAAAAATCCTCATCGCGAAGTTTTAATTAAAATAATTCATTAAAAATATGATGTGATATAACTATCACATCTCACACATCATTAATCCCAAGGAATGACTTATAGCGTTTCATTAAAACCTTGCGATGCGATAAGGCTATCGTAATCATATATCACCGATCCATAGGAAAGCATCCAAAATACTCCATTGAAAAATTGCGATGTGATATAAATATTGCATATCACACTCTCGATAAAAGCATGTAATAAATACTATTAATACATACAATATAGGGATAACGCAATTATAAAGAAAAAAAGTGATTTTCCAAGTTCGAAACCCACCATCTCCCCATGCCAGCTCAGCACTCATCACAATCGCAACAATGCAAAGAAACTTTTTGAGTGTGGTGTTTGTAACTCCTGATTTGCGATACCCGATGATTCCACAAACATTAAAATAATACAATTGCAAATCACAGAGTCACGACACCCATTATAAAAAAGGACCGTTACGAAACCTGTGATGCGACATATATTACTTCAACATTAAAGTTTCACATTATGAAGTTATAGGTAAAGCCATTAAGGGGCAGTTATGGTTAAGTCCTTTAAGGATTTCATCTATTGTGGCTACATACAATATAAGATATTTTGCATCTAATGCACATAAATGCTTGTAGTATGTAATCTGTGTATTATCTCTTCTCAAGCTTTTCGCCTATTATGCTACTCTTTTTCATTTTGCAGTGTTAATCCAGAATCACGCAATTGGTCAAGATGTCTAAGAAATCTCAAAAGGTAAAGGCCCCCATTATAGTGGAATAAGAACAAGAAAAATTGGTGTTAATTGAAGATACTACCTATCAAGGCCTTGGTAAAATCTCGTGGGAAGGCATATATGCTTTACTTGAAGCAAAGAATCCAAAGGAGATAGAAGAAGAAGAAACAGCTGATGGAACTGATGAAACAGAAAACACTCTTAGTGATTTGGCTAGCTGATTCTTCCATAGAATAGAAGGCCGTGCAAAAGTTTTACCATATAATGATCTAGTGAGATGGGTAATCGAAAGTATTAATATAACAGATAGAGCTTTCTTCACAGCTGATGGAAGGAGGTTCGTGACATTCAAACCTAAAGATATCAAGAGAATGTAGCACCTTCCGGATCCCCAATGACACTACAACAAATCATTCCTGGAAGCTTTTGCTAAGGAGAATCAGATAGAGTCAGACCCTATCAAATAGTGGAGGCATTTTCCTAACAAGCATAAACATGAATCTTTTGGTATGTACTTAGTGGACTCCTTAGCATCTGCATATTGTTAATGCTGCTGCAATGGTATGTAGGCTCTTTGGAAGCCCCAATTCTACTAGATTTTCTATAAAAATGGTTCCATTGTTAGAAGCAACGATCAACTCCTTTGTTATGGATTGGGAAACCATTCTATCGGATAAAATGGCCAGTCAAATACTAGATTATAGAAGGAATAGATTTGTCACCACCCGAGTTGTGCCCCAATTCTATATGAGCACTTACATAATGGACATAATCTATTTTAATTCTAACATTCCCATCCTAGGTTGGAAATTGAATGTTCAAGATCCAACCCCCATTCATATATCTCATAAGTACTTATGGAAGTCTGAATACAAGAATCATTTATATAGGATTTTCCTTGGTTTCTTTTTACTTGTCCACCAAGCCATCTTTAATAAACCTTCTCCTCGGTTGTCTAACAAGGCTAGCATTGATTTAACTTCAATCAATAGTTGGCTTAGGGAGGATAAGTTCACTTATATTAGGGTTTTTGGTAGTATTATAGACCCTCATGCCCTTCCACTCTACGTTATAGATAAGCTATTAGCTAGGGAAATAGCCTACTAGGTAGTGGGAAAAGGGATGTCGAGAAACCTTAAATACTCTAAGAAACAAGTGTGGCCTCCATTTCCCCTCCACTATGGCACTTACACCTTGCATGGTTTTAAACATGTCGAGAAAGAAGAAGAGAAAACAAAGGATCTGAGTCTAGCACTTATTTCTAAGAGACAATATGATCCAAACAAGGCCGCGTTCAATTTCACCACTCAGGTGAAAGTTAGTAAATTCATAAATGAGAATGATGAGTTTTATGACTTATTCGCTTCAGTAGAGTTATTCTCACAAGTAATTCATCTGGAAAGATTCAAATTGGGAGCTAAGAAGATGGACAAATTCATGGAATACAGGACACGGAGGTTACTGACAGTACCTCTGGATCTATTAAATACTAACCCTATTGTTCAGCAAGCAGAGCACAACAGGGAGCAGACTATTGAAAAGATTTCCTGAGAAAATGAAATGAGTGAAAAGACAAGTGAACAACTTAGCATAGATGTTCATATTGACCCCATCTTGATTAAATAATGGGAGAAATTTGATCAACAAATCAAAATCCAGAGTGATCCCCAAAACATTATCACATTAGCATTGCCTGCAACACAATGGCCCAACGTTCGTGATAGTGCAATTGAAGGAACATCTAGTAAAGACATAGTTGAGAAAGAGATTGAAATAATCCCTGAAAATCCTTTAGGAGAAATTACATTGAATATTGAGGAAATACCACCCTTGGATGTATTTTACAGTCCAAATCACAGGGCTGTAGTCAAGAGATAGACGAAAAAGAGGAAAGTAGACTAGACATCATCCACAGCTCCTCAATATGAATTTTGAATGTTTTTTGGAAGGATTCAGAGGTCAATTCTTCTGAGGATTTGACTAAGTTATCTCAATTTGTAGGGGCATACACAGCTACTACAATTGATAAGGCAACTGAAGTTAATCAATTGTTGAAAGAAAAGGATCAAAGGATTAATAAGCTTGAAGAACAAGCAGCAATAGAACAACAGAAGGTTAATAGGCTTGAGGAATAGTTGGCAGAAGAAAAACGAAAGAACGAGCATCTTGATGTACAATTAAACCTGGAGAAACAAAAGATTGACAAGTATGCCATCCAAAAACAACAACAATTGTGTCAAGAGCTCGAACAGCTTCAATTGACACATCAACAAGAAATTAAGGCTAAAGAGGAGAAAATCACACAACTACAACTCTATATAGAATAGTTCAGAGATTATCCCAAGGTTGAGCAATTTAAAAAGGAAGCCCTAGAGGAAAATAAAGCCTTACCTCAGCAACTGAATCTACTTTTCCATAAAATATCTGTTATTGACCCATTATGCATCACAACTACATCACTGATCGATCAAGTAGTTAATACTAGATTAGAATTTGAGGATGCAAATGATAAGGTCACAAATTACCTCTCCTCACACAACATAGAGGAATGAAGAGTTGCTAAACTACCGAAAATTCAAGAGTCACATAAAGGAATCTTGTTTTTGGAATGGGAAACACAGTTGATAAAGGCAAAAAGGGCTACCTCCAAGGCCAGGGCTATAATGAATAATGTGATCGAGATGGTAAATGATAATTTATATGGAGCCAATTTAATTTTTAATTGTTCCCCAAGAAATATTCCAAAAGCGAAGCTATTAGAAAATCAATGGAAGCAAGATTGGGCCACCAAAGATGAACAAATCAACATAATACAAAGCCTTAGCTGGGATGCATATTGGTCCTTTTTGGTCAAACCGCACAGCCAAGAGATGACGATCAAATGCCTTGCCGATGTTGTTGATCGCATGATGCCCGATCTTTCAAAAGCCACATAAATGGGAAAACTACACTCTAGGATGAGTCATCCTCCAGAAATTCAAAACATGCTCTCAATTTGTCAGATGCGGATACAGGAGAAGAAATAGATGCGATGTATCTTTTCAAAGGACATCACAATACTATTTTTGCAATTCAAATCCTAGATTTTAATGTAGGTAGTTCCAACAACTCTTAGCAACTTCTGTGAATAGTTTGCTTTAATTTTATTATAAAATCCCTTTCATGTTATTTTAGAAGGGGTCCTCAAATTATACAAAACCTAGACTTGAGAAGTTGCACTTCTGCACATCTTAATTTATATTTTATAAGTCGTGGAGCAAGGTTTCAGATTTTTGTGAAAGAACTTCAATCAAAACCTCCATTTTTGTATCTCCTTGGAGTTTCTGGAATAAGAAGGTGGAACCAGAATGTTAGTTACATAATGAGACTCAAATGCATTCGGTATTTCTATCAATGTTCTTTTTGTCTTGTTCTTTATGTAATTAGCATTCCATTTAATTTCTATTGTTGATGTATTAACATGCTTCAATCAAATCTATATTATGTCACTTCTCAATGATTTAGAATTGTTATATTAAAAGATATATGTCAGCAGTAAATATTATTATGTCATGCGATATGTTTTTTTACAATTAATTTGTTTAATTTCTTAAACAAAGTAATCATTATTTAAATGCATCTTTCTATGGATAAGTAAATCATCTATATGATTATTTGTTTGCTAGGAATCATCAATAATTGAATTATTATGAGATTACCTAGGTTATATAGATATATTTGTATATTTTAGTGTTATAGATTAAATCATCTATCATCTTTGTTATACATTTAAAACACTCATTCATCAAACCATACATTATTGGGAAACTGGTCCCATAACATCCAGTCCAAGCCAGCACACCAAACGAAAAAGGAGCTATAGCAAGGTCCGGACAGGGTGGTTATCCCCAATGTTGGTGCTACAATTTTAGAGGCATCAACATTTTTGGCACTAGAAGGAGGGCCTAACTGTGAATGGCAAGTAAATATAAATCCATAGGCCATTCTAAGAGTAAAACTCCCTCACCATATCCTCCAACTTCCCCTTCGCAATCTAAATCTCCTATTCCTAAGTGGGAAGTTGAAAAGGAAAATATGACACCCACTTCTGAAACCCTAAACACACTAGACAATTCTTCTCCTGAACCCCCTAAAGTACAGTCTTTCATTCATAAACTCCAAGGGTTTTGAATATCCCAAGAAGAGTCTAAGTTATCCCAAGGTAGTGTGACTTTACAACCGCTTACTAGGGCAAAGAGTGAAAAACTTGGTATTCCACCAGTTGAATTCCCTCTACCAAGTTGAAAAAGGGCTAGGAAGACACCATCAAAATCTAACAGTGAGACTTTGTCCTCATCATCATCTATTCCATCCATACCATTGTAAGGTCATCCATCTATTTCCCAACTTCAAATCGTAGTCCAAACAGGTACATGAACTTCAACATCCTCTACCCAAACACTTTCAACTGCTTCGTAACTATCTTCTATTGTTAGCTCAACAATGGCACATAATCAACCTCAAACAAAGCCATAGTCCAACCTAGGAGCTGTGAGAATGCCTGCACCTTTGATCCAATTTCCAGCACATCCTGAAAAATGGTTACCAAAATCTAATCCTGACATTGGCATGTTAGCATAAGAACATATAAACAATTTCATGTTATCAATCAACTTGAATGGATTAACGGAAGAAGATGCAGTTGTTAGACTATTTCCATACACTCTACAAGGAGCAATAGGATCATGGTAATTTTCATTACCACGAGGATCTATCAATAGCTGGGATGCTTTTCAGGAGAAATTTCTAACTAAGTTTGGAGACAATAGGTCTACAACAACTTTGATTAATGATCTCTCCAATTTGAAATCCGAATCAAAGGAACCCATCAAAGACTTCAACTCATCCTTTAATAAACTATTGAATAAAATTCCTTCAACATCCAAGCCTAGTGAGGAAGTCCAAAATGAATGGTATATTTCTGCCTTTCCTTCAAACATATCTATCTTCATTGTTAGGTTTACTAAACCAAAATTAGAAGAAAATATGAAGGAAGCAATCACTGTTGAAAAACGTATCCTTGATCTGGAAAATAAAAATGCTCTAGAAGAAATGAAATCCAAAAAAGTTACCTTTAGAGATTATTCAAAGAAGAAAGAAATCAAGGATCCATATGACATGGAAGGTTCACAAAAAGTTCTTAAAACTATGTCTAATGAAATGGTTGAAATAAAAATGCAGGTCGCTGAAAATTCTAGAAAAAAGACCATTTAGGAACTTTAAAAGAAATTAACCAACTGATAATCTGATCTAGATGATGATGAAGATGAAGATACTATTTTATTAGCTAATGAAATGGATGAAGATGAAACAGTTGAATGTCATGGAATGTGGGAATTTATCTTACCCAACTCTGATAATCAAAGTGAAAAGGAGGTTCTCCTAGTAAATACTAGAAGAAAAGTACAGTAGAGCCTAATCAAGCAAATTCAAAGAAGAAAAACTCAAGTCCTGTTACTAAAGAGAAAGCCCCCACAAAGAAAAGTCTAGTTGTGTCTCCTCACAATCAACCATCATTCTCCAATCCTCACCCATCTTCTAAAATGCTAGTAGTTTCAGATTCTATGGACTATAACATTGTGGAAGACATGAAGAAGACTCGAGAAAATATTTCTTTACGTGAACTTAGTAAGCTCAAACATCAACAAAAGTTGCTGCTTAAAGAATTAAATGTAGTAGCTTCTTCTCCTCTTCCAACTAGTGTATTATCCAAGGCTGCGAGAGGATCAAGAAAGCCACCATCTGACAAGGTAGATGCTATTGATGCTGTTTTAATTGGGGATATGTCAAATTCTCATACTCCTCCTTTTCTCTTGACTTATGGGATCTACAATAGAAATTTGCATAACTATTTGATAGATTCAGGGGCTTCATCAAATATAATGTCAGCCTCAGCTTGCTCTAAGTTAAATATTGAGCCCAAGAAGTTTGTAGTTCATATTGTTCAATTAGATCGAACTAAGGTTCAAGTTTTAGGAGAAATAAATTCAATTGGTATCATATTATCAGCAGATTCTAGGGTTGTCGAAAGAATTGATATATTAATTACCAACATCCCTAAGTTTTATGGTTTGATCCTTAGCAGAGATTGGTTCGGAAAACTTCACGGTTATATTTCGACTGATTGGTCTCACATGTGGCTTCCTTATAATGCAAAACCAAATCAAATCATAATAGATCTCGAAAAACATTTGACCCATATAGTAACCGAGTTTGAAGAAGAAAATCAACTTGTAGCCTTCAATAATAACATTCTTGGAAACTATTCGGCTTAATTGTTTTTTGGGAATTTTAATGCTCAACAATCCCCTTTTCTTATTAATAGTGTCATGTCACAAATAAAAAATTTCTCCCATACTTATACCTCAAAGTGTGTTAGTGTTGCACATGAACTTGTAAATAAGTGTGTAAATAAGCCTTTATTTTGGTCTTTGTATTTTGATGGATCAAAATCTAATGGCAATGCAAGAGCAGGATTTATTTTAGTCAGTAACACATATTTCATTAAACTTGGAAAAATATTTGTACAAGAACATCACTAGAATTTAGTTTTTTGGTTATTTGGAAATCATAGATTCACTATTTAATTCCAAATTTAGTGAAATATGTGTTTAGTCTAGAAGGAGAAAAAATAATGTTATCATGTAGACTAGAATTTGAGTGTACCAATAACACTACAGAATATGAGGCAATAATTCAAGGGCTCTATAAAGCAATACAACTGACTATCCAATATTTGAAAGTATCTAGTGATTCTGAAATTGTTATTAAACAAGCGAGAAATACTATCCATTGTCTCTCAGGGCATCTCAAACATTATCAATCACTTGTTCAAGATCTCATAACATATTTTCTGGCACTTGACACTTCTCCTATTTCTAGATCACAGAATGCAGTAGCCGATCTTTTGGCTAATGTTGCTTCTAAACTCCTTCCATCCGAGGATTATAGTCTAGATAGTTTTTCTATTGAATTAATTTTTCGGCCATCTGTTCTAGATAATGTCACCAATTGGCGTGTGTTTAATCATGATGAGGATATCTTAAATTTCTTGACTTCTGAAGGATCTTATGGTGACCAAATTATCGATGAAAGCGATCATGATCTTCAATTAAAAGAAAGACTCAATGAAAATCCTATTCCTAAATCTGTGCTCAAGCCACAAGATCTTTATGATATTAAAGATAGATTCAAAAAAGTCACTAATGAAAAACTTCAAAGTTATACTTTAAGGTTTGAATTAGTAAATCTCGACACTAAGGCCAAACCACAAAATTTCAATCTACGACTTGGAATTTCATGAGATGAAATATTTTCTTTCATCAGATTATTAAAGAAATACAAAAATGTTTTCACTTGGAATTATGAAGATTTGAAAACTTATGATACTTCTATGATTCAACACACAATTCCAATGATTTCTGATGAGAAACCTGTACAAAAGAAGCTAAGGAATTCACCCAAATCTTGAAAGTAAAATCAAAGCAGAGTTGAATAAACTCCTAAAAGCTAAAATAATCTTTCCTATCAGACATTCTAAATGGGTCTCTAACTTAGTACCAGTAAGGAAAAAGAATGGTGATATTAGGATTTGCATAGATTTTAGAAATCTCAAAAAAGCATGTCAGAAGGATAATTTCCCATTACCAACAATGGAATAGACACTTCAATTAGTAGCTTGCTCAGAGTTAATGACTTGATGGCTTTTAGGGATACAATCAGATACTGGTACATCCAGATGATAGATTAAAGACTACATTTAGAACTAAATAAGGAACCTATGCTTATTAGATAATCCCTTTTGGTTTGATAAATGCTGGAGCTACTTTTCAACAAGCCATGGATATATCTTTCAAAGTTTTGATCAATAGGACAATCTCTGTTTACTTAAATGACATAACTATCTATACTAAGAAAAAGAACAATCATCTGCATGATTTAAAATAAATCTTTGAATGTTGCAAAAAAAATGGGATTTCTTTAATTCCAAAGAAATTATTCTTTTCCCTTAATGAAGGTAAACTCTTAGGGTTCATTGTATCCAAAGATGGCATATACATTGATCTGGACAGGAGAGAAGAGATTTGTAATATCACTTTGCCACATAATAAGAAATCTATGCAATCATTTTTGGGACAGATAAATTTCATGAAGAGATTTGTTCCTGATTTTTCTCATATTTGTTTTTCCCTTGAAATCCATGATTAAGAAAAATGTAGTCTTGAAATGGGGACATAATGAAAAGAGGCCTTTAACTCGATCAAACAAGCAATCATTAATGCTCCTGTATTGAATACTCTGAATTTTTGTAGCCATTTTAATACTTTGGCCACTGAAACATCTTACGCTGCTGTTTTAACATAGATCAATGACCAGCAAGTAGAAGCAACCATATCATTCTTTAGTTCTAATTTGCAAGGTGCTGAGCTCAACTATTCCAAAGTTGAAAAATAAGTTTTCGTTGTATTTAAGTCTATGAAACACTTTAGACCATTCCTCCTAAAAACATGCACTAAAGTAATACTCCCATTCTCTGTAGTGAGACAATTGCTAGTTCAAAGGGAAGTAGGAGAGAAGAGAGCTAATTGGGTAACAAATTTACAAAAGTATGATATCGATATTAAACCAATGAAAATTTTTAGAGGACAAGGATTTTGTAGGTTATTGGCAGGAGCTTCAAATATTCCAGACCATGAACATTTAGATAATACTGCACAGGTAAATGATATAAGTATCATTAATTCTAAATCGCAATATACTGATCTGATCTTTTACTTGAAAAATGGATATGTTCCCCATGAATTTAGTTAAAAAAACAAATGTTCCTTAAGATTAAAAGCCAAACACTTTGAAATCATTGATAATGTGTTATTCAGGAGGAAATATGATTCAATTTTATTAAGATGCCTTGAAAAAACCGAAGCACAAACGGTTTTGTAGGAATTGCATGATGGCCCAATAGGTGGGCATTTTGGAGGAGACACTATTGCTCACAAAATACTACATGCTGGATATTATTGGTCGAATTTGTTTAAAGATACCCATGACTACATAAGGATATGTAAGATATGCCAAACTGCTAGCAGAAGACAAAGTAAAACAACCTTTCCTTTACAACCAGTAAACATTGAGCAACCGTTTGAACAGTGGGGGCCTGATATTATAGGAGAGATTATTCCACATTATTCCAAGCAACACGGATACATCCTCATGGCCATGGACTATTTCACAAAGTGGGTAGAATCAATTCCACTAAAGGTACCCCATTCTCATGCAATTATTGAATTTATTGATTAGTTCATCATTACAAAGGTTTGGTTTACCTAATGAACTTATTTTTGATAGTGCATCTTATTTTTCTGGTAATAGTATAGTTGAACTTGCTCCTAAGACAGGGTTTAAGTTAAAATACTTTGCAAATTAATATCCTCAAGGAAGTGGCTTAGCAGAGTCAACTAACAAGAATCTCATCAGGATTATTAAATTACCTTTTGATCAAAACCAAAAGAATTGGCATAAATGTTTAATATTTGCATCATGGGCAGATCACATAACTCAGAAGGCCTCAATAGGTACTTCTCTTTTTAACTTGGTGTATGGGAAAGAAGCTGTAATACCACCAAATTTAGCACTCCCATCTCTAGCCCTAGTACAATTCATTGAAGAATTCCTTCCTCCTCTATTCAATTAAGGTTTGATCGAAACCTTAAATTGGATGAATAAAGAGAAAAGGCAAAAATTACTCATGCTAAACATTAGCAGGTCATTAAATCTTCTTTTGATACAAGTTATGCCGACTCAAAAACATTACAGATTGGTGATCTCGTTTTGAAATGGGACAAAGCACATGAAGATAAAGGTAAGCATACCAAATTTCAAAAGATGTGGCCTGGACCATTTCCGATCATTGAAAAGATAGGATCATCAACGTTTCTACTAGAAGACTTATCAAGAAAGATATATTCTCTTCTTGTGAATGGGCTTATCTTAAAGAAATTATTTTCTTAAGGAGGTAACCCCTTCTTACCTGTACATATTTTTTATGCAAGCTAGTTTCTTTTAGGAAATAATATTGTAAATAGTCTACCATTTGATTTTCACTACTGAAAAGCTCTTTGAGAAAATATTGTAAATACTTGCTTTCAAAAAGTAGAAACTTTCAAAGAAATGATTACAGTTTCAGAAATTAGATAAAACATGAAACTCTGAGATCATCTTTAAATTTGTGAAATCTTCCAAACCTTGAAAATGCAGTAAATCATTTTGAGTTTTATTAGTTGATAAAGGTTATTTATAAAAGGTAAATACTTTTTCCAACTAAGCATCCACAACTCTAGAATTGTCATCCATAAACTCTTAAGGAGTAAGTCATTCACCCCATCCGCTAGGTTTATGATTTTTTAGAGTGTAATCTAAAATATATCTAATTTAAAAGATAAGAGGTCTCATGACGAGCCTGCTAACCATGATCATAGGGAACTAATTAAACTGACATTACCAATACTGCATACCAAAACAGGGTAATGGATTATAATCATAAGACAAGGGGTCTCATTACGAGCCATCTTGTTCAGTTGAATTACAACCAGTGAATGGAATTGTCATCTTTTGGCTCCCAAACCAGGGCAATGGCTTTTATCCAAAAAAATAAAAAGTAAAAGATGGAAATACATGTAGATATATCTTTCTGGATTTATCTTTCAAAAGTTATACTCTTAGATGGATGGGACAATGAATGATTGATGGTTAAAAGGTAACCCTGTCGAGATTATAAATGTTTGCTAGTAGCAAAGGGACTACCTGTGAAAAAATAGTAAATTTAAAATATAAGTTGGAAGAGCCCCCTACTTTATCTTTAACAACCAATGAAAGCTTGAACAAACCAAAAAATGTTTTTAGTTTATCGTAAGGGTTTGTAAATGAAATTGCAAAATTGATATTTTGTTTATTCAGAGTAAGATTTATTTTATCTAACCAATTTTTAGATAGTTTTCTTTTCCTCGTTTGATTCTAATTAAGAAACTTTTAGAAATTTCATTATTTTTTAGAGATAACTGGTTGTGCCAGTGAATCGCCAATTGTTGTACTATACAACAACCCCCCATCTCAATCTTTAATTTTAGTCTTAAAATGCTAATAAGAAATGGGTCCCCTTTAGAATATAAAAAGAAATAAAACTTTCTAATAAAATATATTTGCCATATTACTCATATAAAGTTTCTTTATGAATATTTAGGACCGCTCATCACAAATCGCAATTCTTTAGAACCCATGAACATCCATTTTGAAAGTGCAATGCGATCAGAGTCATAGCAAAACCCTCATCGCAAAGTTTTAATCTAAATAATCCATTAAAAATATGATGTGATATAACTATCGCGTCTCATACATCATTTATCCCGAGGAATGACTAATAGCATTTCATTAAAACCTTGCGATGTGATAAGGCTATCGCAATTGCATGTCACTGATCCATAGGAAAGCATCCAAAACACTCCATTGAAAAATTGTGATGCGATATAAATATTTCATATCACACTCTTGATAAAATCAAGTAATAAATACTATGAATACATGTGGTATAGGGATAACACAATTATAAAGAAAAAATGTGATTTTCCAAATTTGAAACCCGTCGTCTCCCCATGCTAGCTCAGCACTCATTGCAATCGAAACAATGCAAAGAAACCTTTTGAGCGTGGTATTTGTAACTCCTGATTTGCGATATGCGATGATTCCACAAATATTAAAATAAGACAATCACAAATCATAGAGTCACGACACCTGTTCTAAAAGAGAAAAGTTACGAAACTTGCGATGTGACATATATTACTTCAGCATTAAAGTTCCACATTATGAAGTTACGGTAAAATCCATTAAGGGGCAGTTATGGTTAATTCCTTTAAGGATTTCATCCATGGTGGCTATGTACAATATAAGATCTTTTGCATCTAATGCGCATAACTGCTTGTAGCCTGTAATTTTTTTATTACTTCCTCTCAATATTTTCACCTATTACACTCCTCTTTCTCGTTTTGTAATGTTAATACAGAATCACGCAGTTGCTAAAGATGTCTAAAAAATCTTGAAAGGCAAAGGCCCCCATTACAGTGGAAGAAGGACAAGAAAAATTGGTGTTAATTAAAGATACTACCTGTCAAGGCCTTGGTAAAATCTCGTGGGAAGGCATATATGCTTTACTTGAAGCAAAGAATCCAAAGGAGATAGAAGAAGAAGAAACATATGATGGAACTGTTGAAACAAAAAACACTCTCAATGATTTTGCTAGCTCCTTCCTTCATAGAATAGCAGCCCATGCAAAAGTTTTACCATATAATGACCTAGTGACATGGGTAATCGAAAATTTTAATATAACAGACAGAGCTTTCTTCACAACCGATGGAAGGATGTTCGAGACATTCAAACCTAAATATGTCAAGAGAATGTACCACTTGCTCGATTCCCAGTGACACTACAACAAATCATTCAAGAAGCTTTCGCTAAGAAGAATCAGATAGAGTCAGACCCTATCAAACAATGAAGGCATTTCCTCTTCTGGTATGTACTCTATGGACTCCTTAGCACCTCCATATTGTTATTCTACTACTATGGTATGTAGGCTCTTTGGAAGCCCCAATTCTAATAGATTTTTTATAGAAATGGTTCCATTGATAGAAGAAATGATAAAATCCTTTGTTATGGATTGGGAAACCATTCTATCGGATAAAATGGCGAGTGAAATACTAGATTATAGAAGGAACAGATTTGTCAACACCTGATTTTTTCCCCCATTCTATATGAAGGCTTACATAATGGACACAATCTGTTTTAATTCTGACTTTCCCATCCTAGGGTGGAAATTGAATGTTTAGGATCCAACTCCCATTCATATTTATCGTAAGTACTTATGGAAGTGTGAATACAAGAATCATTTATACAAGATTTGCCATGGTTTCATTTTACCTGTCCATCAAGCTATCTTTAATAAACCTTCTCCTTAGCTATCTGACGAGGCTAACATTGATTTAACCTCAATCGACAGTTGGTTCGGGGAGGAGAAGTTAATTTATAACAGGGTTTTTGGTAGTATTACAAACCCTCATGTCCTTCCACTCTATATTCCAGATAAGCTATTAGCTAGGAAAATAGCCTATGAGATAGTGGAAAAAAACCTTAAAGACTCTAAGAAACAAGTGTGGCCTCCATCTCGCCTCCACTATGGCACTTACACATTGCATGATTTTAAACATGTCGAGAAAGAAGAAGAGAAAACAAAAGATCTGAGTCTGTCGATTATTCTTAAGAGACAATAAGATATAAATGAGGTCATGTTCAATTTCACCACTCAGGTGAAAGTTAGTAAATTCATACATGAGAATGATGAGTTTTATGACTTATTCGCTTCAGTAAAGTTATTTTCACAAGTAAGCCATCTAGCAAGATTCAAATTGGGAGCCGAGAAGATGGAAAAATTCATGTAATACAAGACATGGAGGTTACTAACAGTACCTATGGATCTATTAAATACTACCCCTATTATTCAATAAGCAGAGCATAGCGGGGAGCAAACTATTGGAAAGATTTCTGGAGAAAGTGAAACAAGTGAAAAGACCAGTGAACTACTTGGCACAGATGTTCATATTGACCCCATCTTGATTAAATAATAGGAGAAATTTGATCAACAGATCAAAAGCAAGAGCGATCCCTAAAACGTCATCACATCAGCATCACCCGCAACAAAATGACCCAACATTCCTGATAGTGTGATTGAAGGAATACCCAGTAAAGGCATAGCTCAGAAAGAGATTGAAATAATCCTTGAAAATCCTTCAGGAGAAATTACATTGAATATTAAGGAAATACCACCCTTGGATGTATTTTACAATCCAAAACACTGGCCTGTAGCCAAGAGACAGAGGAAAAAGAGGAAAATAGACCATACATCATCCACAGCTCCTCAATCTGAATTTATGAATCTTTTATGGAAGGATTCATAGGTCAATCCTTTTGAGGATTTGACTATGTTATCTCAATCTATAGGGGCATACACATCTGCTACAATTGATAAGGCAACTGAAGTTAACCAATTGTTCAAAGAAAAAGATCAAAGAATTAACCAGCTTGAAGAACAAGTAGCAATAAAACAACAAAAGATTAATTGGCTTGAAGAATAGTTGGGAGAAGAAAAACAAAAGAACAAGAACCTTGAGGTACAATTAAACATGGAGAAATAGAATATCGACCAACATGCCATCCAAAACCAACAATAGTTGTCTCAAGAGCTCGAACAACTTCAATTGAAACATCAAAAAGAAATTAAGGCTAAAGAGGAGAAAATCACACAGCTACAACTCTAAATAGAACAGTTCAAAGATTATCCCAAGGTTGAGGAATCTAAAAAGGAAGCCCTAGAGGCAAATAAAGCCTTATATCAACAGCTGAATCTACTTTGCCATAAAATATCATTTATCGACCTATTATACATCACAACTACATCACTGATCGATCAAGAAGTTAATACAATATTACAATTTGAGGATGCAAATGATAAGGTCACAAATTACCTCTCCTAGCACAACACAGAGGAAGGAAGAGATGCTAAACCACCGAAAATTAAAGAGTCGCATAAAGAAAATTATTTTTGGAACGAGAAACACAATTGATAAAGGTAGAAAGGGCTACCTCCAGGGCCAGGTCTATAATGAATAATGTGATTGAGCTGGTAAATGATAATTTATATGGAGCCAATTTAATATCCGATTGTTCCCCAGGAAATATTCTAACGGTGAAGCTATTATAAAATCAATGGAAGCAAGATTTGGCCACCATAGATGAACAACTCAATAGAATAGAAAGCCTTAATTGGGATGCATATTGGTCCTTTTTGTTCAAGCTGCATAGCCAACAGATGACCATCAAGTGTCTTGCCGATGATGTTGATCGCATGATGCCCAATATTTTAGATGACACATACACGAGACAAATACACTCCAGGATGAGTCATCCTCCAGAAATTCAAAACATGCTCTCAATTTGTCAGTTGCAGATATAGGAGAAGAAATAGATGCAATGAATCTTTTCAAAGGTGATCACAATACTATTTTTGCAATTCAAATCCTCAATTTTGGTATAGGTAGTTCCAACAACTCTCAACGATTTCTATGAACATTTTATTTTAATTTTATTATAAAATCAATTTCTTGTTATTTTAGAAGGGGTCCTCAAATTGTGCAAAAACTAAACTTGAGAAGTTGTACTTTTGCGCTTCTTAATTTATATTTTATAAGCCCTGGATCAAGGTTTCAGATTTTTGTGAAAGAACTTCAATCAATACCTACATTTTTGTGTCTCCTTGGAGTTTCTAGAATAAGGTGGAACCAGACTGTGACTTACATAATGAGACTCAAATGCATTCGATATTTCTATCATTGTTCTTTATGTAATTAGCCTTCCATTTAATTTTTTATTGTTGATGTATTAATGTGTTTCAAACAAATCTATATTATGTCACTTCTAAATGATTTAGAATTGTAATATTAAAAGATATATGTCAGCAATAAGTATTAATATGTCATGCGATATGTTTTTTACAATTACTTTGTTTAATTTCTTAAACAAAGTAATCATTATTTAAATGCATCTTTCTATGGATAAGTAAATCATCTATATGATTATTTGTCTATGAGGCATCATCAAGAATCACATTATTATGAGATTACCTGTGTTATATAGATATATTCGTATATTTTAGAGTTATAGATTAAATCACCTATCATCTTTGTTATACATTTCAAACACTCATTTATCAAACCATACATTATTGGGAAATTGGTCCCATAACATCCAGTCGGAGCCACCACACCATACAGAAAAGGAGTTGTACTAAGGTCCGGACCGGGTAGTTATCCCCAATGTTGGTGCTACGCTTTTAGAGGCATCAACACCTTCTTATTTCCATAGGTTACTTGGGAGTTCTCATAGTTTTCACTTATTATTCTCAAGCTTCTAAAGGGTTACTGTTTTTCTACAGTTCCGCAGAGTTTATATTTTGTCTTCTTACAATATACCAACATATATAGAAACACAGATTACACTGGTGACTATAGGCCCACATATTTACGTGATTCAAGTATAAATATTCTTCAACTTTTAATTTCTTCTTTTACAGTTTCACAGCCAAAATAAACACATGAGTTTAAATACTTACCTAGATTCCAGTCTTGACGACAGTGGGTTGTTGAAATCACAACAATAATTTGTCAAATTTTCCTTCCAACCATGAGACTTGCCTTCAGGTCCAAACCTTCCGTCGAGCTATTTCTCACGAGATAGATGCCTTCTTGTAAGACTTATAAGTCACAACATCTGTAGCTATCTGGTCTCCACCAGCCTTAGCTCTCGAACCGTATGACATATCAGAATGGAAGACATTCCCTTCTTTCTCATTTCTCCTTGGTTATCTCAGGTACCAAAAAACTACCCTCTTGATCCCCTTCCTAGAGAATTCATATTCAGGGAAGTAGTTACGGTTAGGTAACTACCTAACCCAACTTCTTGACATGTGAGAGTTACAAGATTTGTTAACACTGCATATTTGTTTCATTTATAACTTATAAATTCTTAAATGCATAAATTCAAATAATAAGAAAATCGAATTTTTGTTTTACTGCAGTAAATAAATAATTACAATTTTTTTGGAACATCACACCCATACAATAGTGTCATCTTTTATCAATTTTTCTATGTGAAAACTTGACCTCCTACATGTTCATTGTTGTCGTATGGTAAAGAAATAGATAAGGTTATTCCTATATACTATTTGTAGTCTCTTTTGGTTCATATTGTATAACGTAATGTAACACTCGGTAACTCTACTGATTACCATAAGTAATAAAGTACAAATTTCGCGCTAGATTATTCTTTTCTTTTAAAAAATATAGAAGCTCACTTTGGAGTTGTACATTATTTATACCTCTAAAATTTAATGGTTTTATCCCTAAAATTCTTCACTTGAGATTCCAAGAATTATATCTTTTCTCTATTTTTGTTGCTTCACGAAAAGATTTGTGCTACCATTATTTTCTCTTCTTTTAAATGTTGTACAAAAGTCTTTTATGAAAATAATATATATGTTTCTTTGTTCTTCTACGTTAAATACATATATACAATTCCCTTTCTTAATGAATTATATTCCTTTCTATAGATATTTACACGGTTGACATATTATTTTAATTGGATTATGATTGGTCTCGTTGTGATCGACTGCTTAGGAGCTAACCTCAAGCTTCCTTCTTATACGTACAAATTTCAATGTGCCGTGTGCCATCTAATCAGTTAGGATTTGTACAATTTATTTCTATATATTTTATTAATAATGAACTTCCAACGCCAATTTCATTGAGGTTCACCTCTATTCAGATTACCCTGGGTTTGTGTATTATGTTTCATATACACAACCATTAATATGAAAGTTTGATAGAAGATAAGAGTTCCTTGTCCCAAACTTGTGCTGCTTATTATAGCCAATATATCCAACGATAGATTCATGCTCATCACTTTTATCATTTTAAAAGAAGACTGCAAGGTAGAAGTTGCAGAATGTTAAGCTAAATATTTTATCCATACAAATTTATTTGAATCTAAGAGATTTGAATTTCAAAGAAATTTAGAAGAGAAAT
>APFE030214923.1:183650-214430 GCA_000404065.3 Pinus taeda
ATTATTTTCTAGAAAATTTGTCCAATCTATACGAAAATATCAAAATGTATATACACTAAAATAGCTATTATAGAAAATACAAATAGTTATTATAGAAAATACAAATAGTTGTTATAGATTATTTTCTAGAAAATTTGTCCAATCTATACGAAGTTATGTTAAGTTCAACGAAGTTATGTGAAGTTCAACATTGTTATATTTAGTATACAGCATAGATTTTAATCCAATCGATACTATGTTATGTTAAGTTCAACATTGTTATATTTAGTGTACAACATAGATTTTATAATATTTTTATTTATAAGTTTAAATTTGTATTTTAAGGATAATTGCTATACTCTCTTAAACATACTGATTATGAAAGTGTTTTTTTATATTAAAAAATAAAAGCTGAATCCAAATAGAGACAACACAACAACAATAATAATTATTATTATTTAAAAAAATAAAATGTATTTATTTATTTTTATATAAAATATAGATTTAAATGTATATTATCACAAATATTTAAAATTATAACAATTATATTAGTAAATGTGGTTGATATACATTAATAGACATATATCAATCACATACACAATCATATTAACAAATGTGGTTAAAATAGTTAATGGTATAGATTTAATGCTAGTACTAATATTGATATTGATAAATATATAATAATCGTAATAATAATAAGTAGTAGTCTTTAAGTGTAATTTTTTGGAGTTTCTGCTACATTTCTCATCAGATTCTTGTGAAAAAATTTGTGGCCAAACTATGATTTGTGTTGTTTAAACTAGTTTTTTGACCGCATATATGGATTCAACACCCTAAAAATCCTTGGGGCACTTTGATTGTGAAGATTTCACTTGCCAAAATTGTGGTTTCAATGAATCCATGTCGGATCCTAGATAAATTAGGCCAGAAAATAAATCAGAAAACTTTTCAAAAAAATTCGTGCTTAAAATATATTCATATAATAATAATAATTAGTAATTAATTAATAATAATAATAAACCCAAGAGTTATTATTATAACCCAATAGATGAATATTATAAAACCTAGGGATAAAAATCCCAAGAGATTAATATTTTAAACCCTAGGGATTTAAAAACCCAATGGATTAATATTAGAAATAGATGGAAATTTGGAAGGGTTTGCTAAATCCACATTAATAGTAATGATAATTAATAATAATAATAACAATAATAATAAATCCAATTGATTGATATTATAAACCCAAAGGATTATTCGTATTAAAAACGAAAATGCATTAAAAATCCAAGGGACTAATATTAGAAACCCAAGAGGTTAATAAGCCTAAGGTATTAATAAACCCAAGAGATTAATATTATAAACCCTTGTGATTAAAAACCTAAGTGATTAATATTATAAACCCAATCGATTAAAAAGCCCAAGATATTAATGAAGCAAACACATTATTGATATTATAAACCTAAGGGATCAATAATATAAAACCAAGGGATTAATAAACCCAACAGATTAATATTATAACCCAAGGGTTGTTATAAACCCAATGGATTCATATTATAAACCCTAGGAATTAAAAACCCAAGGGATTAATATTAAAAACCCATGGGATTAATAAACCGAAGGGACTAACATCATAAACCCAAGGGATTAATAATCCCTAGTCTTGTAATGTTGAGAGGTAACACTGAATAAATTTCAATGTAAGGTAACATTGTCACAATGAGTATCACGTTAATTGTCATCTTGCAACAATGTTTATCACAATGAGACCTTGAATTGCTTTTTGTATATCAACAACATTTATTAATGTGGTTGATATTATATGAATTGATTGATATTATAAAATCAAGATATCAATAAACCCAATGGAATATTCATATTAAAAACCAAAGATGTTCAAAACCCAAGGAATTAAGATGAGAAACCCAACAAATTATTAAACCAAAAGGATTAATATTACAAACTCAAGGTATTGATAAACCCAACGAATTATTAATATTATAAACCCAAACGATTAATATTATAAATAATAGTGATTAAAAGCACAATGGATTAGTATAATAAACATTAGGGATTAAGAACCCAAAGGATTAATATTATAAACCCAAGTGATTGATGAACAAAAAGAAATAAATATTAATATTATAAACCATGTGAATTAATATTATAAACCCAAGGGATTAATGAATACAAGGAATTAATATTATAAATGCTAGGGTTTAAAAAACCCAAGGGATTAATATTATAAACCCTATGGATTATAAACAAAAAGGACTAATAATATAAACCCAAGCAATTAATAAACCTAGCGGATTAATAAACCTTGATTTTGTAATGTTTAGTGGTGACATTGAATAAATTGCAATGTAATGTAACATTGCAACAATGAGTATCAGATTAATTATCATTTTTCAATAATGTGTGTCATAATGCCACGTTTGATTCATTTTTATACCATTCAAATGTGACAATACAAAGCCCTATTGTAGTGTCATGATGTGACATTGAAAAAATTGCAACGTAATATAAGGTTCCAATAATGACTATCATATTGCTTGTCACATTGCAACAATGTTTGTCACAATGCGATGATGGATATATTTTGCACAATTCAAATGTCACAACGATAAACCTTAATGTTATACTAGACATTGCCCCCAAATGCGGTTGACGTTCCGGCAATAAATGTATTCCATGCAGAATAATGAACCCAGGTACTGCCACCTGCAAAGTAGCGTGGCGTCCCAGATCTCAATCACTCATAGAGGGAATGTTTTTATGGTTGCAGGATAGGGCAGGCTAGTGAAATTAATGCAGGACGCGCTTCGAAGCTGCCTGTTAATGGTTATATACATGGCGTTTCCATATGTTCATTCCACCTGCAGTGTTCATATCTCTAGTTCTAGGTTTGGTTTTCAGTTATGGTGTGAAGATAAGAATGAGCCTGTCTTCAGAGGCGAGATTCAGGGTCGCTCGGGTTTGAATTGGCGGCATCTCGAATTCACCTGCGCGCTCCACAGGGGGATTAATTCAGTGACTTGTGGTAAGTGGTTTGAAACCTATGATATCAGTGTTGTCTGTGTTGTTTCTCTGTCTCGGGTTTCAATTGTCTGCACTTACGGGCCTCGGGTTCAATTGGGTCATTCCCCTGGTTTTAGATCTCATTTCTTTGGTTTTTCTGTGTCTGTTCCGTGGATTGGTAAAATGAAGTGCCATGGAAAGCGAATTCGCTCGGGCGACCGCCTTGGCAGTGGCAAGCAACCCTCTGTTAGTCATCGTGCCAACCCAGCCCTTTCACCCATCAACCTCTCTTCCTCTCCTGAGGACCTGCCCCCCAGAAATCCTCCTCGCAAACCTGTTCCCAATAGTGCCTTTCAAACTACCCATTTTAAGTTCCATAGAAATTTGAATAGGCCTTTGATTTTTTCTCAGATTACCATTCTTATGACGAAAGAAGAAAATCAAGTTGTCCCTCTGTCCTGCATTGTGCCCAACCCCTCTCGCAGCAGTGAGCGCTCCTCAGACGAGGATTCCCAGGGTATCAAGTAGGAGATTGAGCCTGGTCTGCAGGATAATTTGCCCCCTGTTATCCCTCCCCTGGTTGTTAGTGACCCAATTGAAACGGAAAGAGATGCAGGAACCACTGACTTTGATAAGGGGATGGATGGCAAGGAGCCTCTCAGTCATGGTGACGCATGTCAGGATGCCGAGGAGACTCATGGGGAAGCAGCGGAAAACGATTAACATGAGTCATGGTTTGCCTCTTTTTGTTCTCTGGTGGGTGCTCAAAAGGCAATTCCCAGACATTTTGTTCACGGTTCGGCTTGACAGTATCAACTTCAAGTTATGGTCTCCCTCTGACGAAGCGTCCAACCTCCTCCTCAATATTTGCTATCAGTTTTTCTTATCTGTTTCTCTTCCTGTCTACCAGTCTATGTCCAATTGTAATGCCAATTTAGTTGGCTGTATCTCTTTGTTTTCCCCAAGTTCTCACAATTATGGGGCAGTGCTGTAATGTTGATGGCTCTCGGGTTCTTGCCCTTGCAGCCTCCACTCTATGTAAAAATATTTTGATTTTCAGTTAATAGAATTAGTTGTTGCCAAGAAAAAAAAAATGTTATACTAGATATTATAAACCCTGCGAATATAAAATAAATATTATAAACTCTAACTTTAAAATAAATATTATAACCATAATATTAAAACCAATATCATAAACCTTAATATTTAACCCAACATTATAAATCCTAATATCAAACCCTAATTTTCTAATGTGGCAATGTAACCGAAGGGATTTCATATTCAATTTAATAAACCCAAGGGATAAATAAACTCAAATGATTAACATTATAAACCCTTGAGATTAATATTATAAACACAAGGGATTATAAATGCACACGATTGTAAAATGTTATGCTCTTTAACCTGCAAGACGATACCAGAATACCAAATATGCGAAGCAATATACCCAGAACATAGAATAGCGAGTAAAAAGAGCAAGTATTTTATTATTTAGAAAGCAATGTTCAGTTGCCTCTTCGAGGGGGCAACTTCCAATAGAGCAGAGCTCAATCACAAAATAAGACACGATGCTCCTCGCAGGGAATCTCTATCCTTTATATATTGCTCACACATGCAATACCATGGATCAATAACATGGTTTTTAGTAATACCATCTATCTAATACCATGGCCCATTTGCAACTAACTGTGGTCCCGTCATTAATTGTGGGTTAACCACTTACAATTATTAATATGGGCTTTATTGACTCTTTACTATGACTCGATCCCACTACATAAATAAAGGGGGTTAGGGTGGGACCCTAACATGCCCTCCCCCTTAAGCATAGCCTTGTCCTCAAGGTTGAAGCTTCAGAAACTGCTGAAGAATAGTGGTTGGTTCCCAAGTTGCATCTTCCAGAGAGGTGTCTTTCCACTTGATGAGGACTTCCCTACTCACGCGGCCACGCAGGGGCCTTTCTCGTGTGTTTAGGACCTGTTCAGGTTGGAGCCAGATTGACCCTTCGTCGTCCAATTCAGGTAGACTGGTTTGAATTCTGCAATTGTTCCCAATCACTTTCTTGAGGCATGAGACATGGAAAATTGGATGGATTTTTGTAGTAGGCGGCAAAGCCAGCTTGTAGGCTACTTCTCCAATGCACTGAAGTACTTGATATGGTCCGTAGAATTTTAGAGATAGTTTTTGACAACCCTTGTCTTTGAGTGATGTTTTCTTATATGGTTGCAGCCTCAAAAATACCTGATCCCCTTCTTGAAATTGGCGCTCTGAGCGATGCTGGTCTACTTGCTGCTTCATGCGGTTTTGAGATTGATGAAGATTCTCTCTAAGATGGGCGAGCATGGTTGCACGGTTTTGTAGGAGTTGATCCACTACTTGTACCTTTGAGCACCCCTTGATATAAGAAGTAGGGGAAGGAGGGAGTTGACCATATACTTCTTCATAGGGAGTCATTTTGGTGGTGGCATGATAGTTGGTGTTATACCACCATTCAGCCAGAGGTAACCATTGTACCCAAAGATGTTGCTTTTCTGAAATGAAACAACTAAGGTAGGTTTCCAGAAATTTGTTGACAGCTTCAATTTGACCATCCGTTTTTTGATGATAGGAAGTACTGAGTTTTAGTTGGGTACCTTGTAGCCTGAATAGTTCCTGCCAAAAATTACTGTTGAAGATCGGGTCATGATCGGACACAATAGAAGTGGGCATGCCATGGATTTGAAGATTTGATCCATGAAAGATTGAGCAACCAAAGTCGGTGTAAACGGGTGGGGTAGGGCACAGAAATGAGCATACTTCAAAATTCTGTCCACAACCACCATGATGACTGACTTTGGAAGACCTGTAATGAAATCCATAGAAACCTCCATCCATATTGATGCCGGGATGGGAAACGGTTGTAATGTGCCTGGTGCTTTGATGGTCTCCCCTTTGTGGTGTTGACAAACATCGCATTCTGCTACAAAAGTAATGGTGTCCTTTTTCATGCTTGTCCAAAAAAATGATCTTCTAGTGCAAGCGTACGACTTCTGAAAGCCTAAATGTCCTACAATGGGAGATGAGTGCAATTCTGCCAAAATGTGACTTTTGAGGGTGGATGTTGGTGATATTATGACTCTGTCCCTGTAGCGAAGAATCTCATCCTGCCACGAGTAGCCCTTGGTGGAATTTGGATCTGCCTGTAATTGAGAAATGAGTTGGGAGAGCCCAGGATGTGAAAACCATTCCCTGCGAGCCTTTTCAACCCATTCTGGAATGGGAAGGGAAATTGTTAGCAGGGTACATTCCTCCTCAAATTGGTGAGATAATGCATCTGCTACACTATTTTCTTGCCCTTTTTTGTAAATGATTTCATAATCATATCCCAGCATTTTGGCGAGCCATTTATTTTGTTGTGGGGAGGATAGGCGTTGCTCCAAAAAATATTTAAGACTGTGATGGTCTGTGCGGATTTGGAAACGTCGCCCCAGTAAGTAAAGTTGCCAGGTCTCTACTGCATGTAAGATGGCCATCATTTCCTTCTCATAGGTAGATTGGCCCAGATTCTGCCCACTTAGTTGTTGGCTTGTGAAGGCAAAATGTCGACCTTCCTGCATTAAGACCACCCCAATACCTATACCAGAAGCATCACATTCAATGACAAAAGATTTGGTGAAATCAGGTAGTGCTAAGACTGGAGTGGAACACATGGCATTTTTTAGAGTTGTAAATGCTTGCTGTGTGTCCTCATTCTAGAAGAGTGAATTTTTCTTCAGGAGTTGAGTGAGGGGCTTTGCTATGCGGCCATAAATGCTGGCAAATTTTCAATAATAGCCTGTGAGACCCAAAAATCTTCTCAGGCTCTTCAAGGTCTTAGGTTGAGGGCAATCCTACATTGCCTGGATCTTTTTGGGGTCCACCTTGACACTTGCATGCCCCACAATGTGGCCCAAATACTCAACTTCTTCCATGTGAAACGAACACTTGGACATCTTAACAAATAATTTATGCTTGTGGAGCAGTTGCAAGAGTAGATCTACATGCTGAAGATGTGCGGTTGAAGTGCAACTATAGATGAGGATGTCATCGAAGAAGACAAGGACGAATTTCCTGAGATATGGTTTGAGAAGATGGTTCATAAGGCTCTGAAAATTATATGGGACATTACAAAGACCAAATGGCATGACCAGGAACTCATAATGGCCTTCATGAGTTTGGAAAGCAGTCTTTGGAATGTCGACTTCCTTCATGCGGAATTTGGTGTAGCTCTGAGCGAAGATCCAGCTTAGTGAAGAATTGAGCCCCATTGAGTTCATCCAGCAAATCATCAACCACCGGGATGGGAAATTTATCTTTGACTGTCAAGTTAATTAGGGCCTTGAAGTCTGGACACATCCGCCATTCCCCATCTTTCTTCAGTACCATGACCACCGGTGATGAATAAGGATTAATGTTGGGACGAATGACACCTGCTTCCAAAAGTTCCTTGATTACTTTTTCTATTTCATTCTTTTTGGTGAACGGATATCTGTATGGGCGCACATTTGGGGGTTGGGCCCCATGAACCAAGGTAATGCTATGATCATGTTCTCCTCTCGAGGGTGGAAGCTCATGAGGCTTTTCAAAGATCGGCAAATGGTTATTTAAAATCTGTTGCATCTTAGGATGAATCGGCAGAGACTTGGTTTCAACTACCTGGATGGCATTAAATTGAGCTATAACTCCATGATGGCCCTTTTTTAGCAATTTTTCCATCCTATGCGAGCTGATGACAGAGGGAGCTCCCGCTTGGAGTCCACGGAGGGTATGTGTGGAGTTGTTCTAATTAAAACTCATATATAACTCCTGGAAATCCATTGTGATTGGCCCAAGACTGCAAGGCCATTCAACACCGAGGAAAATTTCGCACCCTCCCATGTGTATTACAAACATGTGGGTCTTCAACTGATAATCCCCCATTTGAAGTTTGACATTTTCACAGCGGCCTTCACATTTCATTGTGCCCCCATCCGCAATTTGGACTTGGAAGTTAGAAACTTCTCGTATAAAACAATGCACTGCTTTCGCGACATTTTGATGGATGAAATTATGTGTACTTCCACAATCAGTCAAGACTACTACTGGGCAATGTTTAATAAAACCTCTGATTTTGAGAGTTGGAGGTGAAGAAATCCTTGCCAAAGCATGCAGTGAAATAACTGGTTCGTCAGGGACATTGTCCTTTTGGTTGTCCTCTTCTACTACCTCAGGTTCCTCAAGTGGTGGATCTTCCTCCGATGAGCTGTAATCAGTGGCATCAATTTGAAAAAGTTTGGGCTCCTTGCATTTGTGATCTGGGGAGTATTTTTCATCATAGTAGTAACATAATCCCTGCTTTCTTCTTTCAGCCATTTCTACAGGTGACACCTTTTGAACCTTAAGTGTTTGAGTCGTGTTATGAGCCTGTGGGGGGTGACCCTTGGCAGTGAAATTTGGGCGAATGTACTGGGCTGCGGGCACACGTTCCATGTTACGAGCTACCTTGCAAACCTCCATCCACGTGGGAGGGTGGTGCAGTAGGATGTGGGCTTTTATGGCCTCTTTAAGACCGTTGATAAAACATTCTGTGTAGACACATCTGAGAGACCCCTAGTGTAGAAGGCCAAGGCTTCAAAGGCTGTAACATATTCATCCACTGTGCCAGTCTGTCGGAGCTTAATAAGACTACCCAGAAAAGAATATTCCTGGTCAAAGCTATCTGTAAGAGATTTTTTGAAGGCGGTCCAAGTCACAAAACTTCCACTACAACATTGATGCCATTCCCACCATTGCCACCTTTCATTGTCCAAGTACATGCTCCCCACCATAAGCTAAGTATCATTATCTAAGATGTTATTCAGATGTAAATACTGCTCCATTTGTGCTATCCATGCTGCCGGGTGAGAACCATCAAATTTATGCATATCCAACTTGGGAGGTCGCAGACGAGATTGTTGGTGGGTTCCCCAGAGGTGAGGAGAGTGGCTAGACTCACCCTCACTTTGTCCATTCCCAATATACACCTCCTCGTGGGCTTCTTCCTTGCCCTTAGACATTATTTTAGTTATTTGGTCAAGCTGAAGTTGGATGGATTGCAAGGATTATTCAAGTTTGTCTATCCTCTCATTGGCCATAGCTTGATCTCTAGTTGCTACCATGCACCGACCTGATGTTCTTGAAATTTGGGACCGCTTGAATTTTTTTCACTAAGAATTGAATGGTACCACCGTGCTCAGCTCGTCGTCCTCATTCTGATGGGCTAGATCACCAATAAGCGCCTCGGGGGTCACAGATTTTTTTTTTTTTTTTGAAAACTCCTAATGGAGTTTTACTCCTTCATTAGGAATACTGCAGTAATCGAATCCTCAAAATGTCAATGCTGCCAAAAGTCCTATGAAAAGCACACCCCGATATAGGAACCCCACACAACTACTCAGATCTGGTGGATCTGAGAGATCTGAATGGCGGATCAGATAGCTCTGATCGGCAGAACAGAGTGCTGCTGTGGATCTGCTGGATCTAGTAGATCAGACTAGCTGGTCTGCTAACTCGGAACTGTGAGATTGACGTTTGCTGTTGCTACAAAACCCCTTTTGAGATCTGATCAGGTGGAGATTATGCGTGATCCCAAGATAGAAAAGGGAACTATGGTCTCAGGGAGTGTTAGGTGCTACCGATCGCAATATACATAAGGGTCTAAAAATAGTACTTGGGCCAATGTTTTAGGGCTCTAACTAAGGAGGATCAACCGTACCCTTAGCCGTACAACCCGACTACCCTATCGTACGGGCGAGAAATATCTCTGAGTGCTGTTCTCGGTGTACTATAGCGGCAAGACGACCGACAGTTTATCTATGGCAAGGTTTCAAAGGAGCTAGGGGGCTTCCAATATACCCAGAGGGTACTTGGAAGACAATCTGTACGCGGTTCTGTCTAATGCGCTACTACTCGAAGGGGTACCCACAGGGGTTACAAGGGAGTCCAACAAGCGTGACCACCTCTTATATTTCCTACGTGCATGCCTCCCCAATCTGCAGGATTATGTGCTCAACGACAGATCCCATGGTTTAAAGACGCTGAAACACGTCTCTAGCCAAAAAAAAAAAATTTGCTAAGAAATGGAGATCCCACCTGCCCTAGAAAGTGTTCTGATACCACTTGTTATTCTCTTTTACCTGCAAGACGATACCAGAATAACAAATATGCAAAGCAATATACCCAGAACATAGAATAGCGAGTAAAAAGAGCAAGTATTTTATTATTCAGAAAGCAATGTTCACTTGCCTCTTCGAGGGGGCAACCTCCAATAGAATAGAGCTCAATGAAAAAATAAGACACGATGCTCCTCGTAGGGAGTCTCTATCCTTTATGTATGACTCATACATGCAATACCATGGATCAATACCATGGTTTTTATTAATACCATCTACCTAATACCATGGCCCATTTGCAACTAACTATGGTCCCGTCATTAATCGCGGGTTAACCACTTACAATTGATAATATGGGCTTTATTGACTCTTTACTGTAACTCAATCCCACTACATAAATAAAGGGGGTTAGGGTGGGACCCTAACATAAAATCCTAATTTTCTAATATTGCAGTCCAACCCAAGGGATTTCATATTGGGTTTCATAAACCCAATACTAAAATCCGTCATTTTAAACCCTAATTTTGTAATGTTGAAAGGGGATATTGAATAAATTATAATGTAATGTAACATTATGACAATGCATATGAGATTGATTATAAACCTAAGGGATTATTAAACCCATGGGATTAATATTATAAAACCTAGGGATTATAATCCCAAGAGATTAATATTATAAACCCAAGGAATTAATAAATTCAAGGGATTAATAAACCCTAATTTTATAATGTTGAGAGGTGACATTGAATAAATTGCAATGTAGTGTAATATTGTGATAATGAGTATCATATTAATTGTCATATTGCGATAATATTTGTCACAATGCAATGTTGGATTGATTTTTGTACCATGCAAACGTCACAATACGAAGCCCTATTAGTGTCCCAATGTGAAGTTCAAAAAATTGCAATGTAATGCAATGTTCCAACAATGATTGTTGTATTGTTTGTCACATTTCAACATTGTTTGTCACAATGTGATGATGGATGGATACCCTAATTCTATAGTATAAATTATAAACGCTAATAATATAAAAATGAATATTATAAACCCTAACATTAAACCTAATATTTAACCCAACATTATAAACACTAATATTAAACCCAATACTAAAAGCCTTGATTTTAAACCATAATTTTTTAATGTTGAGGGGACAATCAATAAATTGTAATGTAATGTAACATTGTGACAATGAGTGTCAGATTGATTATAAACCCAAGGGATTAATATTATAAACCCTATAGATTAAAAACCTAAGGGATTAATATTACAAAACCTAGGGATTATACACCTAAGGGATTAATATTATAAACCCAAGGAATTAATAAACCCAATGGATTAATATTATAAACCCAAGGGATTAACAAACCTTAATTTTGTAATGTTGAGAGGTGACATTAAATAAATTGTAATGTATGCAAGATTGCGACAATGAGTATTAAATTTATTTTCATCTTGCAACAACTTTTTTCAAAATGCGATGCTGAATTGATTTTTTTACCATGCCAACATCATAATATGAAGCTCTATTGTAGTTTTGTACTGTGACATTGAAAAAATTGCAATGTAATGTAAGGTTCTCGAACAATGATTGTCATTATATTGCTTGTCACATTTCCACAATGTTTCTCACAAATCGATGTTGGATTGATATCTACACCATTCAAATGTCACAACATTAAACCCTAATGATATATCATATATTATAAACCCTAACAATATAAAACCAATATTGAAAACCCTAACATTAAACCAAATATTCTAACCATAATATTAAGCCCAATAATATAAACCTTAATATTTAACCCAACATTATCAACCCTAATATTAAACCCTAATTTTCTTAAGTGGCAATGTAATCCAAGGGATTTCATGTTGGGTTTCATAATCCCAATATGAAACCCAATACTAAAAGCCCTAATTTTAAACCCTAATCTTGTAATGTTGAGAGGGGACATTGAATAATTTCTAATCTAAGGTAACATTGTGACAATGTGTATGAGACTGATTATAAACCAAATGGATTAGTAAACTCAATGGATTAATATTATAAACCCTAGGGATTAAAGAATAAAGGAATTAATATTATAAACCCAAGGGATTAATATTATAAACACTAGGGAGTATAAACCCAAGGGATTAATATTCTAAACCTAATGAATTAATAAACCCTAATTTTGTAATGTTGAGAGATGACATTGCGACAATGAGTAGTAGCTTAATTATGAACCCAAGGGTTAGTAAAACAAAGGGTTCTTAAGCCCAAGGGTTAGCAAAAACAAGGGATTATTATTATGAACAAACCCGAGGGATTAAAAACCTAAGGTATTAATATTGTAAAACCTAGGGATTGTAGACCTAAGGGATTAATATTAGAAACTAACAGAATTAATAAACCCAAAGGATTAATCAACCATAATTTTATAGTGTTGATAAGAAACATCGAATAAATTGTAATGTATGTAAGATTGTGATAATGAGTATCATATTAATTATCATCTTGCGACAATGTTTTTAACAATGTGACATTAGATTGATTTTTGTGCCATGTAAACATCACAATACGAAGCTGTATTGTAGTGTCATAATGTGATGTTGAAAGATATTCAATGTAATGTAAGGTTCTAGAATAATTGTCATATTGTGTGTCACAGTACGAAAATCTTTCTCACTGTGTGATGCTGCATAGATCTCTACACCATTTAAACATCACAACATTAAACCCTAATGCTAAACCATTCATTTTAAACCCTAAAAATATAAAACCAATATTATAAAACTTAACATTAAATCAATTATAACTAGAATCTTAAACCTAATATTATAAACCTTAGTATTTTACTCAACATTATAAACCCTAATTTTCTAATGCGACAACACAACCCAAGGGATCTCATATTAGGTTTCATAAACCTCATATGAAATCCCATAATAAAAACCTTCATTTTAAACCCAATTTTTTTAATGTTGAGAGGGTACATAGAATAAATTGTAGTGTAATGTAACATTGTGGCAATGAGTATTAAATTTATTATAAGCTGAAGGGATTATCAAACCCAAGGGATAGAGATTATAAACCCTAGGGATTAGAAAACAAAGGGATTAATATTATAAACCCTAGGGATTATAAACATAAGGGATTAATATTATAAACCCAAGGAATTAATAAACACAAACGATTAATATTATACACCCAAGAGATTAATAAACATTAATTTTGTAACGTTTAGAGGCAACATTGAATAAATTGTAATGTAATGTAACATTGAGACAATGAGTATCATATTAATTTTCATCTTGTGATAATATTTGTCACAATGTAACATTGGATTTGCTTTTGTACCATGGAATTGTCAAAATACAAAGCCATATTGTAGTGTCGCAATGTGACGTTGAAAAATTCGTAGTATAATATAAGGTTCCAACTATTCTTTTCATATTTCTTTTCACATTGCAACAATGTTTGTGAAAATGCAATGATGGATAGATCTCGACATCAATCAAATTTCTCAACATTAAACCGTAATGCTATAGTAAACATTATAAACCATAGTAGTATAAAACCAATATTATAAATCCTAACATTTAACCTAATATTATAACCATAATATTAAACCCAATATTATACACATTAATATTTAACTCAACATTATAAAACCTAATATTAAACCTTAATTTTATAATGTGGCAATGCAACCCAAGCGATTCAATATTGGGTTTCATAAACCTAATATGAAACCCAATATTAAAAGCCCTTTTTAAGCCCTAACTTTGTAATGTTGAAAGTGGACATTGAATAAACTGAAATGTAATGTAACATTGTGACAATGAGTATCATATTGATTATAAACCCAAGGGATTAATATTATAAACCCTATGAATTATAAACCTAAGGGATTAATATTATACCCAACGAATTAATAAACACAAGAGATTAATAAACCCTAATTTTGTAACTTTGAGAGGTGATATTGAATAAATTGTAATGTATGTAAGATTATGACGATGAGTATCACATTAATTCTCACCTCATGACAATATTTTTCACAATGCAATGTTGGACTAATTTTTGTACCATGCAAGCATCATAATGTGAAGTCATATTGTATTGTAATATAAGGTTCTTAGATAATTATTTTCATATTGCTTGTCACATTGCAACATCAGGTAGATTTATGCACCATTCAAATGTCATAACATTAAACCCTAATGTTATACGATAGATTATAAAGCCTAAAATATAAAACTAATATTATAAAGCTTAACATTAAGCCCAATATTATAACTATAATATTAAACTCAATATTATAACCCCTAATATTTAACCCAACATTATAAACCCTAATTTCTAATGTGGAAATGCAACCTAAGGGATTTCATGTTGGGTTTCATAAACCCAGTATGAAACAAATACTAAAAGCCATGATTTAAAACACCAATTTTGTAATGTTGAAAGGGGACATTGAATAATGTTTAATTTAATGTAACATTGTGACAATGAGTATCACATTGATTATAAACCAAAGGGATTAATATTATAAACCTTATGGATTAAAAATAAGGGGATTAATATTATAAACCATAAGGATTACAAACCCAAGGGATTAATATTATGAACCTAAGGAATTAATAAACCCGAGAGATTAATATTATAGACCCAAGGAATTAATAAACCTAAGAGATTAATAAACCTTAATTTTGTAATGTTGAGAGGTGACATTGAATAAATTATATTGTAATGTACCATTGTGACAATGAGTATCAAATTGCAATAATAAATAAAATATCGGTTTTCATAAACCAAATATGAAACCCAATACTAAAAGCCTTAATTTTAACACTAATTTTGTAATGCTGAGAGGTGACATTGAATAACTTGTAATGTAATGTAACATTGTGACAATGAGTATGAAATTGATTATAAACCCAAGGGATCAATAGTATAAAACATAGGGATTATTGTACAATTATAATATTGGATTTCATATGCCCAATATGAAACCCAAAACTAAAAGTTGTGATTTCAAACTATAATTTTGTAACGTTGAGAGGGGACATTGAATATATTGTAATGTAATGTAGAATTGCGACAATGATTATGAGCTTGAATATAAACCCAATGGATTAGTAAACCCAAAGGATTAATATTATAACCCATAGGGATTAAAAACCCTAAAAACCCTAGGGATTATAAACCTTAGGGATTAATATTATAAACCCATGAAATTAATAAACCCTAATTTTGTAATGTTGAGAGGTGACATTGAATAAATTGTAATGTATGTAATAGTGCGACAATGAGCATTAGATTAATCTTCATTTTGTGACAATGTTTGCCACAACGAAGCATTGGATAGATCTTTGTACCATTAAAACGTCATAACATTAGACCCTAATGTTATACCGTAGATTATGAACACTAACAATATAAAACCAATATTATAAAACCTAATATTAAATCCAATATTATAACCATAATATTAAACCCAATATTCTAAACCTTAATATTTAACCCAAGATTATAAACCCTAATATTAAACCCTAATTCTCTAATGCAGCAATGCGACCAAAGGGATTTCAAGTTGGGTGCCATAAACCCAATACTAAAAGCCTTGATTTTAAACCCTAATTTTGAAGTGTTGAGAGGGGACATTAAATAAATTGTATTATAATGTAGCATTGTGACAATGAGTATCAGATTGATTATCAACCAAGGGGATTAACAAACCTGATCCATAAACTGTGGTGGATATTCCAATGGATATTTTGTCACAACATATATGATATTATTATATTAAAAATCTGAGATTCTACACTATTGCAGTTTCATTTAATTTCTAGACTTGTAGATTTTACTGTAATTAGTGCATTCTTGCAAATGGAAACTATGCATAAAAGTAGAGGATGAAAAAATAAGCTCACAGAGACACATAAGACACAAAATATTCTCTTTCGGATACCATTTCGGGAGAAAACCCAGTTGGAAGGTGAGGTCGCTTCGCTCTCTTTCTCTTCCTATAAACATGGTTGCATGTACAAAGAAGTAGTTCTTGTGGCCCATGGGCTACTACAATGCACAAATCCTCTCTATGTGCTCTTCTTCCTCCTATCTCTCCTAGCTATATTTTCTTAACCATAGAACAAAATTCTCTCAACAGAATGGAATGCCTCTTCCTCCTAGTGGTCCAACTATAACACAACCTGATAGCTTACTAGTGGTTAATCTTGAATACATCAACTCTTAACTAGAATTATAATATAGACTCTTCTAGAGTCTTTTACATCATAAACACATGGCTATCCCCTTTTCCATGAGTAATGGAGGCTGATGCCACATCTTATTGAACTATAGAGGTGAAAACAAGTAGGTCAACTTTTGTGTGTCATATTTTTTGCATACAGAATTTGATTGACGCACTTCTCACATTATTGGAAAGATAGCTATGTGTAGAATAGCATGAAAAGGTGCTAAAATAAAGGAGAAACATTTACCCCGAAAAATAATTTTTTGATGCCTCAAAACACCTTGAGAAGGTTTCACACCTCATTTTTACAAATTGGGTCCCGCTAGTAAAAAACAGTCCTATGAGATGATTCCTCCACTTTTTCCACTCCAAATGCATCGATATGAATGAAAAATAATATAATGATCCAATATGGATCAAACCTCCCCATTTTTGGATGCTTTTGGTCCCCAAAATCTTCTACCAAATGTGGTTACAAAATCTTTCCTCCACCTTCTCTCTGGTATACCATTTAGCTTTGCCTAGAACTTGTCCCTTCAACCCAATCTACCAAAGGTCATGCTACTCTTATCATGTAGTTATGGACCTCTTCTTCAAAATTTTATCTTTTTTCAACTATGCCTGAGCATCTAGTGCCAAATCCTCCACAGAAGGTAGGACTTGTTCCTCTTCTTCATCTAGCATGGAAGGCTCATAGAGTTTCAAATTCTCTACATTCAAAACTACGTAAATGTGCATATATGGTGGTAAACTAAGTCGATAGGAAATATCACTCACCTTTTCCATTATCTCAAAGGGACCATACCTCAAAGCCTTGACTTTCTTACCAGGCCCTTGTAGCCTCTCCTTGTTGAACTCTAGCCACACTTTGTCTCCCACCTCGGATGACTTCTTTAGTTTGTTTTGATCATGCCTAGACTTATACTTCTCCTCTAATTTTTGTAGTGTTTCTTGTACCTAAAGATGGATCTTCCTAATCTTCTCTATACTTTTTTCAGCCCTCAAATCATCTCCTGTAAGATCTTCCCTCACTCCTTGTTGCCCATATGCAATATCCAAAGTTGAAGGTGGAAAATATCCAAAACAATTCTCAAATTGGGACTTTCCTATATAAGTGTGGGTTTCTCTCTTGTAATAATGTTGTATATAAACCATATTTTTATCCGAGATCTTTGGATGCTTCTCGCTGTATCCCCTCAGAAGATGCACCAAATTCCTATTGACTATTTATGTCTACCATATGTATGTGGATGGAATGTTGTAGATCTCTTCAATTTTGTGTCCACCTTCTCCCATAATGAAGTCTAGAATGCACTAAGAAATCTTGTATCCCTGTCTGAAATGGTGCCCCATGGTATCCCAAATTGCACCCATACATTTCCAAAGAACAAGTTTGTTTCTTATTATCTACTGATGGTCCTTTTATAGTAGATTAGAACATACTTCTTGTTGAACCTATCAACTACCATGAAAAGGTATTGATGTCCTTTCCTGGTTGTTGGTAAGCCTCCCATAAAGTCCATTAAAATTCTTTCCCAAGGATGAGTAGGTACATGTAAGGGATGATATAGACCATGTTTCATGTTGCTAGGCTTTCTAGTACATCAAAGCATGCATTCCGTTATGAACCTAGATACCTACTCTTGCATATTGGGCCAACACACATACCTCTACAAGTTAGCCATGGTCCTCCCTACACCAAAGTGCCCTAAATCTTGGAGGTGTGAGCCTCTCTCATTAGCTGCAAATTCTCACCTTTAGGAACACATAGCTTATCTAGCCTATAGAGTAACCCATCCTAGAGATGGTAATTAATGGTGTTGTCACCATCGTGGACATGACACTAACTTTGCAACTACTGATGCACCTTCTTGAAGCCCTTATCTTCTAAATATGCCTCTTTGTATACATCATGGGTGAATGGATCCATGTGCATAAGAGTCCCCAAAGATGTAATCATTGATGTGGGTGACCTTGACAACATGTCAGGCAACTTGTTTATGTTTCCATTATTAGAGTTGATCACCAAATGAAATTGCTTTAAAAACCCCATCCACTTGTAATGTCTGGCTTGTTGTCTCTTAATCTAGGCCTACGAGTACTATAATGACTAGTAATCTACTTGGATTACTATTTCCTTTCCCAACAGATAGTGATTTCACTTATTCACATCTTGCACCATGGCATAAATGTCCTTGTCATAGGTAGGGTAGTTAAGGACTTCCCGATAGAATACTTTGGAATGGTAGCATACAAGCCTTCCTCTCTGCATCAAGACAACTTCCATAGCATACCCACTAGCATTTTTCTCTACTTCAAAGGATCACTATAAGTTTTGTCATTTCAAAACTGGTGGTTGGATGATCTTCTCCTTTAACTCTTCAAAAGCCCTTTGTTGACCACTTCTCCATCGGAAACTCTTGCCACTTGTTGTTATGGTGTGGAGCATTGCTGCTAGCACTGAAAATGATGGTATGAACTTCCTCAGGTACTCTGATACCCCAATTAAACTCATGACCCCATAAAAATTAGTAGGCACTAACCATTTAATGATGGCTTCCATCTTGGAAGGATCTATCTTTATTTCTCCTCCACCAATCACATGCCCCATATACACCAAATATTGTTCTGAAAACTCACACTTCTTGAGATTTATTAGGATTTGGTGCTTCTTTAATGTTTCTAATGTGACATATGCTCCTCCCAGGTAGCACTATATACCAGTATATCATCCAAATAAACAATAACAAATGAATTTGTAGAAGGTCACAATACATCATTCATTAATATCATAAATGTAATTGGTGCATTACATAGGCAAAATGGCATGACTAATCAATCATACAAACCTTGTCTAGTTTTCAATGTGATCTTCCATGTATCTTCTTCTTTGACTTAAACCTGGTGATATCCAGACTTCAAGTCCAACTTAGTGAAGTTTTCTTGCTACGACTGATCTAGTAGATCATCTATCCTGGGTAGGGGGTATATGTTCTTGAGTGTGATTTTGTTCAATGCCCTGTACTCTGTGAACATACACCAAGTCCCATCTTTCTTCGGCATAATGATGACGAGTGACCCACATGATGATGTACTCAATAGAATGATATCGTTCTCCAACAATGTTGCAAATGTTTCTTCACCTCAATTTCTTCTATAACAAACTGTTTATACAACCACATATTTGGAATGGGGAGTCTGGCAATAGCTAGATATCATGCTCCACTTTTGTATTAGGTGGTAACCCTTTAGGCTCTCGGAACACATCCTAGTATGCTTGTAACAATTCCTCCAATTGTTGTTTATGTTTCTTAGTACACCCCTCAAGTGAGGCCTTTCCTCTTCTTAACTCCTCTTCATACTAACTTTCTCGTAAAAACAATAAACATACTTCTTGCTGGAACTGATCAAGTTCTCTGCTTGGTTGGCACTTACTAGTGTTATTTTTTACTTGCCTTTGTGTACATTTATGATGAGCGATCTTCCATCCTTCATGAGCCAATACTAGTTGGATATCCTCATGAATATTGCATCATGCATGTATATGTATGGACTCCCAAACATGACTCCACTTACATCAAGGGGAACCACATCTAGATCTACTTCATCAATAAAATCAACACTGATAACAAATATAATTTTACACTATTTTGTTACCTTCAGATCTACATCATTATTTACCTATCCCAGTGGATATGGGTTTGGATGATCAATAACTTCCATTCCTAACTTCTTGAGCAGCTCTGCTACAATGAGATTCGCCTGCGATGCTAAGTCAAATAGAGCATCAACCTTTGCCATCTTGACCTGTATCTTTATTTGCAAGAGTTTGGTCATTTCTTTCTCTTCCTATTGCTGAAGGCTACTTAGATTGACCTCCTTATTCACTTATGTACAAACAATCTTCTCATCCACATTTGGGTTGCTTTTAACTTGGTTTCTTGAATCAATGGCGATGGGATTCTTCTTCTTGTTATCTTTGTTCTTGTTCTTCGGGTTTAACTCTCGATGGAACTTCCAACACTTCTTGTTTTGTATGGGGAGGTTTACATTGCGGTTTATATCTATGAATTGTTTTTCAAGTCATGAAAACCTCTCCTTTGTAGGATCACGATGTTTGTTTACATATTTGTTGGCCATGATTATGGTTTTACAATTTTCAGCCCCACCGATCTAGATCACTGCAATCTCCACAAAATACCTAAAGAAAATTACTTCGATACCAAATGATCAGTAAAATATCATGGATATTCCACTGGAAAGTTCATCACAACAGATATGATATTATTATATTAAAAATATGAGATTCTAAATTATTACATTTTTATTTAATTTGTAGATTTGTAGATTTTACTATAATTAATGAATGCATGTGAATAGAAATTATGCAGAAAAGGAGAGAATGATAAAACAAGCTCACACACACATAAGACACAAAATATTCTTTGTGGGAAACCCTTTCAAGAGAAAACCTAGCTGGAAGGTGAGGTTGGTTCGCTCTCTTTCTCTGTCTGGAAATTTGGCTGCAAGTACAAAGAAGCAATGCATGTGGTCGGTGGGCTACTACAGTGCAAGTATCCTCTCCGTTTCATATTCCTCTTATCTCTCCTAGATATATTTGCTCAACTATGGAACTAAATGCTCTCGACAAAATAGAATGCCTCTTCCACCTAATAGCCTGGTTATAACACAACTTGATAGCCTACTAGTGGTTAATTTTGACTACATCAAGTCTTAACTAGAGTTAAAATGTAGACTCTTCTAGAGAATTTTACATCATAATCACATTTATAGCTCCTTTTCCATGAATAATGGGGTTTGACACGACATTCTCTCGAATTATAGGTGTGAAAACATGAAGGTCAACTTTTGAGTGGCATAACTTTTGCATACAAACTCTTATTGACATAGTCCTTATGTTGTTGGAAAGATCTATGTGTGTATAATAGAATGAAATGGTGTCATCCTATAGAGACAAATATTTACCCTTAGAAAACATTGTTTGATGCCTCAAAATGCTCCGGGGAGGTTTCAGACCCCATTTTTCCAAACTGTGTCCCACTAGTAAAAATTGTCCCATGAGCTTATTCCTCCACTTTTTTCACTTCAAATGCATCGAGATGGATGAAAAACAATATAATGATCCAATATGGATCAAAACCCAATGGATTAATATTAGTCCCATAACTAAACATTAATGATATATTGAAGATTAAATATTTATATAATGATTGTGTACAAAGTAATTATGGTATTAATAAACTAAATTATTGTTTTAATTACTATATTTATGTATTAATTAATATTTGAATAGATTAAAATATTAATTATAACATTTATGTAATGACTATCAATAATTAAATAAATTAAATAATTATTAATAAATTAATTCTTAAATAAAATTAATAATTAAAAAATATTTAAGAAATTAATGATAAATATTTATTAATTTAAATTAATTTAATTTCCAATTTGAAACTTTATCATTAAAAATTAAATTAAATTAATTAATGTTTTTAATAAAATTCATAATTAACAATAAACAAAATTTTAACAAATTGAATAATGACTAATTATAAATTTCTTGGGTTTATAATATTAATCACTTGGGTTTATGGTTATAAAACCGTAATATTATATTTTATAAAAACAACTAGCTCGATAATCTTAATAAATGAATATTAAATTAATCCAACTAAAACCAATAAGATCAATATAATTAATATATATTTATAATTTAATATTATATAATCCTATTAGAAAATATTTAAATCACATAATCAGCAAAGAGGTTTGCCAAGGTTGATCATGGTGGACCATGGTTGACCTTGGTTGACCATGTTCGACCATGTTACGCATAAAGATCTTGATTGACCAACATGGTTGATCAGTGTTAACGATGATTGACCATGACTATTATTATTACATTAATAATATATTTATGTTATAATTGTACATGGTTGATCATTCTAACCATAGTAATCTTAATTCACGATCATTATTGACAATGGTTGACATTCTAACCATGTTTGACCATTCAAGAATATTGATCATGATTTACCTTGATTGCTCATGATTCACCGTGATTGATCATGAATATTATTATTACATCAATAATATATTATCTTATAATTAATTTAATACTGTTGATGTAATACAATATTAATACTACATTTTATAATTACTAAAAATATTAATATTAATATCATTAATACTAATCTTATCACTATTTTTCGTAAGAAAATATTAATAATAATTAATATTATCATAAAATTAATATGATAAATATATATTATAAATGTAATATTACATTAAAATACTAATAAAAACTAACATTACAATAGTAACATTATATAACAAACCTACTAAACCCTATAATATTAGATTATAAAATAAATCTAATATTATTATATGAATTTAATATTATGGAAGAGACCTTATTATTAGAGTAAAATCCTAATAAAACCTAATTTATAATCGTAACATTATCTAAAATCCTAAACAAATAAGACTTAATGCTAAAACCTAAAGTTTAAAGTAAAACTAAAAAGTACAACTTAACTTAACCTAAAAGAAATAAACCTTAAAACCAAAGGAACTAACACAATCACATTAATAAATATGGTTAATAAACACCGATAGATCTAGATCAAGCACATATATCAATTATCAATAATAGTAAGAATTAGTGTTATTAATGTTATTATCAATAATATTAATATAAATATAAAATATTAAGAATTAATGTTATTAACATTATTGCCAATAATATTAATATAAATATAACAACCAAATTAACAATAATTAATATTATATTAAATAATAATAATTATTATATTATTACAACAACAATAATAATAATAATAATAATAAAGAAGATAATAACAAAAAATTATATTAATAATCATTTAATAAATTATATTAATCATCGTTTTATAAATAATAATGAGGTAATTATGAAATAAACATTGAATAAAAACCAAACAACAATTTTAATGTGGTAGATAGGAAATTCAACTTTAAACACTCCGTGAGAATATAGTTATTAAATGTTAGACTCTTCCAAAATACACTGAGATTCATGACAAAAGTTGCACCAATTAAAATCAACAAGATAATGATTGTGACCATTTATGCATTCCAACCAATCCCTTCTCGCATTGTATTGCAATTTTTCATATCGTTGAAAAGGAAAAGGCAGTGAATTTTGTAAACCATTTATTGATTTCACTCTTGATATAGTTGTAAATGTTAGAGGAATAATATTAAATCCAAGGGATAAATATTATAACCCCAAGGTATAAAAACCATAAGATAAATATTATAAACCCTAAAATAAACATGCTTGACCATGATTTATGTCATTGATTTTCATACTGAGATGATGTTTGTCACAATGTGACATTGGATCATGGTTGACCATGGTTGATTTCATATTGAGACAATCTTTGGCACATTGTGACATTGGACCAACGTTGACCATGGATGACCATGATTGTAAGCCCAAGCGATTTATATTAAACCATTGTATTAATATTATAAAGCCTGTGAATAATATTATACCCTACAAATATGAACCAAATAAACCCAAGGGATTGATTCTAAAACTCAAATGTATTATAAACCCAAGGGAGTAATAAACCCAAGGCATTAAAAACAAATGGATTGATAGTATAAACCTAAGGGAATAGTAATAAACCTAAGGGATTAATATTATAAATCCAAGGTATATAAACACTACGATAAATATTGTAAACTTAAGGAAATAGTAAACCAAAGGGATTATAAACGCAAGGGAATAACATTAAAACCAAGGGATAAATATTATAAACCCAAGTAATATAAACCCTAAGATAAATATTTGTCACAATACAATGTTGGAATATGTTTGATGATGGCTAATTTTCATATTGAAATAATTTTTGTCATAATGCAATGTTGGACAATGGTTGACCATCGTTGACCATGGTTGATCTGCATATTGATACAAATTTTTTCACAATGCGATGTTGGACAATGGTTGACCATGGATGACCATTGTTGTGACAATATAACGTTTGACCAAGAGATAGCCGTTGTCACAATGTGACCATGGTTGACCATGATTGAACCCAAAGGTATTATAAACCCAAGGGAATAATATTAAACTCAAGGGATTAATATTATAAATGCAAGGTATATACACCCTAAAGGGATTAATATTATAAATCCAAGAGAATAAAAAACCCAGTGGATTAATACTAAAAAGCCAAGGGATTAAAAATCTAGTAGACTGATAATATAAACACAAGGTATATAAACCCTAAGATAAATATTATAAACCCAAGGGAATAATATTAAACCCAAGGGATAAATATTATAAACCCAAAGAATATAGAAGATAAATATTATAAACCCTAACATAAATTTTTGTCACAATGCGACGTTGGTATATGGTTGACCATGATTGGTTTTCATATTGAGATAAATAAACCCTAAAATACACATTGTTGACCATGATTTACTATCATTGGTTTAATACTCAGATGATGTTTGTCAAAATCTGAAGTTGGAACATGGTTGACCATGGTTGATCATGCTTGATTTTCATATTGGGACAATCTTTGGCACATTATGACATTAGACGATTCTTGACCATGGATGACCATGATTGTAAACCAAAGGGATTTATATTAAACCCTAGGGTTAATATTATACACTAGGAATATGAACCAAATAAACCCAAGCGATTGATATTATAAACCGAAGGGAATAATGAACCCAATGGATTAATTCTAAATACCAAAGGTATTATAAACCAAAGGGAATAATATTAAACCCAAGGGATTGATATTATAAATGAAAGATATATATGCACTAAAGGGACTCATATTATAAACTCAAGGGATTAATACTAAAAACCTAAGTGATTAAAAACCCAATAGATTGATAGTATAAACACAACAAAATAATATTAAGCCCAAGGGATTAATATTATAAACCCTAAAATAAATGTTATAGACCCAAGGTAATAATAAACCCAAGGGAATAATATTAAACCCAAGGGATAAATATTATAAACCCAAGGAATATAAACTCTAAGATAAATATTTGTCACAGTGCAACATTGGAATAAGGTTAACCATGATTCATTTGTATATTTAGACAAAGTTTGTCATAATGCGACATTGGACAATGGTTGACCATCATTGAGCATGGTTGATCTCCATATTGAGACAATATTTGTCACAATGGGATGTCGGATCATGGTTGGCCATGATTGAAGGTATTATAAGCCCAAGAGAATAACATTAAACCCAAGGGATTAATATTACAAATGCAATGTATATAAACCCTAAAGGGATAGATATTATAAACCCAAGTGATTATAAACCCAAGGGAATAATATTAAACCAGAGGGATAAAGATTACAAACCCAATAAATATAAACCCTAAGATAAATATTTGTCACAATGTGATATTGGAAAATGGTTGACCGTGATTAATTTTCATATTGAGATAATGTTTGTTACAATGCGACATTGGACAATGGCTGACCATCGTTGACCACGGTTGATCTCCATATCGAGACAATATGTGTCACAATGAGATGTTGGACCATGGATGTGACAATGTGACATTGGACCAAGAGACAATCTTTGTCACAATGCGACCATAGTTGACCATGATTGACCATGTTTCACCATGGTTGAGACAACCTTTGTTACAATGCGACATTAGTTGATTTTCATATTAAGAAAATCTTTATCGCAATGTGACGTTGCACCATGGTTGACCATGATTATAAACCTAATGGATATATATTAGAGCTGAAGACTGATATTATAAGCCCTATGAATAATATTATATCCTAGAAATATGAAGCCTTAGATTAATAAACCCTATAATTATTATTTATAAACTTTTTAATGAAAAAAATAAAATATACTACAAAGTCTTAAAACAAATGAATAATAGATAATAATTTTTACAAAAATAAATTCATGCAAACAAAAATGAAATGAAATAAGCATTTGTAAATTCATAAATTCATTTACTATAATCTCATTTGAATATATTAAAATTTTAAAAAATATAACATGGGAAACATTATTGATGAAATTTTAAATCTATAAATTTTACAATTTTTATGTATCATATGGTTTCAAAAATTGATTAATTAAATAAATAAATAAAAAACCAATTCAATATTTTACTTCATCTATTTTACTTATAATCAATTTACAATATAATGCATTTCAAATTTTAAAAATAAAATACATTTCAAAACTTCAACCATAATTTCTAAGTTTCATAATTTATTAATCATGGAGGATTTTTATCATGGAACTTATTAATATAAACAATGTACTTCATAAGTAAAATATTCCGATGTCATATTAAGTAAAATATATCAATGTCAACTAATATGTACAATGAAAAGAAATAAATTTTCATGGTTAAAACATTTTAAAGCAATTCAGGTAACGTTATTATTTTATATTTGAGCTATATATTTTTTTGTCAATTTTATCTATGATATTCAAACTTTTTTTTTCCAAATTTTGCATTTTAAAAAATTTACACAATAAGAAATTATATCACTCTAAACACTTATTATAATTGTGATTAAAATAGATCAATACTAACATTTTAAAGAAAAACTAATAAGATCAGTGTTCAATTTGAAATTTTGCTATTAAATGATTGCTAATTAATTTTACAGAAGAAACTCATTCAAGCTACTTTGCCTAATTCTACACTAGTCCTTCACGGAAAACCTAGGATAGACCAAATTCATAGGTGAGTTACTTTTATACATTTATAATTAAAATGTAAAACAATACTCCATAGAAAACTCCTTCAAATCATTAAGATCTAAATCACACTCAATTACTAAATTTATAGCAGACATATAATTGATCCCGTGGAGATTTGTGGAATAAGCTAGTAAAACCTTGTACTCCTCAGTTGTGTGATGACAAATATTCCTCTTGAGAGTCAAGGTCCCATAAGTCAGCTTCATTATCCAATATCAAATGCCCAAACTTCTCATTGATGTTGTCCATGTTAAATTTTCCACTATCAAAGTCTTGTGGTAGCGTACAAATATATGTATGTTCAAATACTAGCAAAGTAGACACATAAGTAAGTTGTTTCCAATATTATAGGAAAATACCTTGTTATATATGTTATGGAAAACTTTGTTGTTAATCGAAGCAGACGTAGCATTCAAAACTTGTAGCCCACATTCTTCTAGCGTGAGGAGAAGATTGGTGTAGACAATATTATCTTTGAATGCATTGAAGGACATCTTAAGGTAGAGAATGGATGAAATTTATTTGCACCACAATGAAGACATAGGAAAATACCTTGTTATATATTTCATTATATATAAATAAATGTTATAAATAATAATGAGGAACTTATCATTGAGGAACTTATTAGTATTAGGATAATCTCAAATCAATAGGAAATTGGTGGGTGGGGAGCCATGTGGAACGAATCTATTTTTTTTTAATTTATTAAAAGTAATAGGCCATTTGCTAAATAATTTTTTCTTATATATAAATGATGTTATAAATAATATTGAGGAAGTTATTAGAATTGGAATATCCCTAGGAAATTGGTGGGTGTGGAGCCACGTGGTACAATCTATATATTTTTATTTATTAAAAGTAATGGATCATTTTGCTAAATAAAATTTGCTTATATAAATGAATGTTGTAAATAATAATGAAGAACTAGTAGAATTGGCATAATCTCAACATGGAGGAACTTGTTAGAATTGAAATAATATCAACATGGGGGAGCTTATTAGAAAGGGAACAATCTCAAATCCCAAGGAAATTTGTGGTTGGAGAGCGAGGTGGCATGAATCTAAATTTTTTAATTTATTAAAAGTAATGGACCATTATGCTAAATAAATTTTGTTTATATATAAATGAATGTTATAAATAATAATAAAGAACTTATTAGAATTGGAATAATATCACATCCCTACTTAATTGGTGGGTGGGAAACTAAGTGGCACCAAATCTATTTTTTTAATTTATTAAAAGTAATGGACCATTTTGCTAAATAAAATTTGCTTATATATAAATGTATGTTATAAATAATAATAAGGAACTTATTAGAATGGGAATAATCTCAACATGGAAAAACTTATTAAAATTGGAATCATTTCAAATCCCTAGGAAATTGGTGGGTGGAGAGTCATGTGGCACGAATCTAATCTTTTAAATTTATTAAAAGTAATGGATATTTTCCCTAAAAAAATTGTTAATATATAAATGAATGTTATAAATAATAATGAGGAACTTATTAAAATTGGAATAATCTCTACATGGAGGAATTTATTAGAATTGGAATAATCTCAAATCCCTAGGAAATTGATGGATGTGGAGCCACATGACACAATTTTTTTATTTTTTTTTAATTTTTTAAGTCGATACACCCTAACAAACTCTGGAGTAGACTACAACCATTGATAAACATTAAGAAAAAACCTATGCTGAACATATTCCCTTGAGAATTAATCTAAACCCATTTAGACCCTCAATTTGAAAAAAAATCAACTCTCTTCTTCCATCAAAAAACATATTTAATCCTATCCGTCAACAAATAATCCTCGCACAAATAAGGCTTATAACATAAATATAAAACTTAAACGTGAAAAGATAAAACATAAAAATATAATTTAAAACATAAAAATAAAACGTAACCGTAGAAATAACTATAACACAAACCAAACCTAAAACAATAAAACGTTTATCATAAAATATAAATATAACAAAATAATAAGACATAAATCAACAACCGCTATCGATGGAGTGACAGATATCAATGGACTGTGATATGTTGAAACGCGGCAACTATAGCGTGACAGGCGTGACACCCAAAAATTAATGAAATAAAAATTGACTAAAATTAAATGTAAGGCGCAAGAGACAACCCTTTGTTAACCCTTCCTGCGATCACAACCGTTATACTACGAAGAATATTCAGCAAACATTTAATCTTACATGTTCATTCATTAAAAAAATAAATATAAAATTCTGGAAACTCATATCAGACGATGAAATAAAAACAAAAAATTTAAAAACGGAGAATCTTTCAATAATTTAAAATTGAACACATATATGAAACATTTTTGAATAATAATGATAAGTGAGACTGCTTTTGCCCAATTACACTAAGTTATAATATGACAAATGAGCTATGATAAATTTTGACAAGGTATAAAAAGATATACCTAAATAGTCTCAAGAAAGTGTGTTTATTTTATTTTTCTTAACCATATCTATTTGATTTTGTCTTTTTCTGGAACAAAAAATGTTAAGTAATATATTTTATTTTCGCATTAATATTAGAAACTACGGTACAATGTAATGTTCTCATTTTTTTTTTTTTAATATATTAACAATTTAAGACCTATAAACATAGGAGCATAACTAAAAATGGCATATTATACATCACAAGTGTAATTTCAAAAAACTTAAATTTTTTTTAATAATAATAATAATAAATCAACCTATGTTAATGGCTTTTATTCTATTTTTTTTATTATATTAATTTATTGATTTTAATTTTTTTGGCTAGTTTATATGAGCAATTCTCATACAATGAGATGCGATCATCATTTTTTTAAAAAGAGTTGTCTATAATGCGATTTTTTGGAGATTCCGATGATGGAATCCAGCGGAAGAAATTCCAATAAATTGCTGCCGGATTTTGACCAGAAAAACTCACCAGAAAAAATTTTCAAAAAATCTCATTATAAACCACTGCTTTTCAAAATGCTTTAACCGCGATAAAGCTCTGATCTTTACTCTCTTATTTTGCCCACACTAAATGGAAACCTACTTCAACGTAGAGTCACCGTCTTAAGATCATTAAAATTAATTGACATACATGTTTTATATATACATATATATATAAGTTATGTTTTATCTATGTTTGAAGTTGGTATTTTATAGGTTTTGTTTGAAAATTAGAGTTATGACACGAAATGAATATTATATATGTCAATTCTCAAAATACAAAGTCAGAAGATAAGTTTTTGCATTATTTTTATTGTCATTGCAACTCGGAATGAACTATCACATTGAATTCATTATGGTCAGAACTCTGCCGTATCTCATTCAGACGTTAATTTATTAAAAAGCTGAAAACTACTCTATATAATAATATATATAATATATATAATCCCATGTCTTACAGTTGGACCTGCTTATGGCTGAAACCACTCCAAAGAAGCCGTAATATGAATACAGCGTGGATTGAAAGCCTCGTCACATGGAAAGAGAGTGGAGATGTATGCCATTAAATTATTTCTTTAAGGGATGCTACGCAGGCAATATTTTATGCTTGCAGAAGCAGATATGACGGACAAGTCTTGTGGTTGATATGTT